>SDVV010043525.1:0-10242 GCA_016164225.1 Gammarus roeselii
GACGCGACCCTCGCCCTCTGCGCCAGTAGTCCGTGGACTGCAATGGTGAACTGTTCTACTCATGCATTTCACACATATACATTTTCCTGTGTATGGGTTTTACAGCGTGGGGAGGGGGAGCCACGGGTGTCAGGGTTCAGAGGGTCTCAAGGGTGTCCCAAAGGGCCCCGGAAGGGTCCAAGTGGATCCACCCAAATACTCCTGGTCTTCCTAGTCCTCCGGGTTCCCGAAACCCTCGGGTCCTTCAAGTCCCCCGGGCCCCGTGAGCACCCCCCCTCCCGGGTCACCTAGTCTCAGCCAGCCTCGGTTCGTCTCGACTCATCGCCCCACCAGTCGACTCGTCTCCACTCGCCTCAACCTGCCTCGACTAGTCACGTCCCCTCCACGCACAGTGCCATTCAAGACTTTCGCTTTCTAAGATCAACGTCAACATCATTTCACCATTTAGCCATCAAAACGCATAGCTGGGCTCGGGCATTTATTAGGCGCCCAGGAAGACCGCAAATTCTCCCACCGTAGGTTGGACTAGACTAACTAACACATCGCATAGTCCACCTAGGGCCCCTGCGAGCGTCTAACGATACATAATTCTAAAATCAATACAAAATAGATAATGAAAAAATGACAGCGAAAAATAATAGAGCCCCAACAAGAAGAAATACTAAATTAAGTGTTAATAATCTATAAAATGAATAATCATCCATCCACCCCAAATTCCTGCTCAACACAGGAGCAACGAAACAATCAATGACGGAGTGGGGGTTCCCAACTCCAGCTCAGCACAGGAGCAACGAGACAATCAATGATGGAGTGGTGCTCCCATAACTAAAGTTCAATGTATCCTACAAGAGATTCTGCAGAATACATGACAGAATAGCAGTCAGATTGACTGCAGTTGAAGTTGCTAGATTGTACAGCTGGACTCCCACAACAGACTCGACTTCTGCTGAACAAACTCCCAATCATTAACTCAGATTCTTACGTCTGGTTGTCGCAATTTGGTAAGCTACAAGATTCGTCATTGGTTTTATTACCTTGCAGGAAATCTCTTCTTATAGGAACACAAAGTAGTTCAGGTGTGAAGACTTTATCTTCAAGACTTAAAGGAGATATATAAATAACCGTCGGCTTGCTAAGTAAAATCTTCATTTCTATCAAATAATATGAGTTGTAGAATGGAGGCCAGACGGAGGGAAGAAGTTATACCTACACAAGCTTCATGACCTGTTACAAAACGCTCCAGCATGATATGAACATTTTTGAGCCGAACATATTGATGGACATTTGAAGACTACAAAAATCAACTTAAAACATTTTGGTTATTATTAATACATTGTGTCAAAAACATTAAATTCATAATGTAATTTAATAAAAATCCCCTCGTGAACTTGAAAACAGTAGCTACCACATTAAAGAAAGCTTAAGGTTTGATTAAATCAAAAGCTAACTTGATTTCAGAACTCTCAGTGAAACTCCATCAACATTTCAAAGGCCTCCCAATAACTATTGCAGTACCCTACCTAGTAACCCAGTTACCAAGCTGTATCATGTGGAACCAATTTTGAGGTGTCATGTTGACAACTCAAGCTAAGTCCTTCTTTCAGCACACTCACAGCCAGCCTAGTTACGAAAATTCAATAGTTTAATTTCTCTTCCGTTCCGTTAGAGCCATAGTGTTAGCATGCGCTTCTAGTTTTTATTCCAATGAATCTTGATGAAGACGACTAAGACACGTCCACCTTAAATAACACCAGCCTAAAAGAACGTCAACTTTTTAGTCATACCCTTGTTTATCGCCAAATCCATCTGAATCAACCATATATTGGGTCAACGTAATCAAGCTCAACTTATTTTGTCTCAATTTTTTTGCTCAACCCTATATAACGTCCATTTTTTTTCATTCCATCGTATATAATCACCATTTCATTTTCGTCCCATCCTATATAACGTCCATTTTTTGAGCTCCATCCTATGTGATGTCCATTTTTTTAAGCTCCATCCGAAATAACGTTCACTGGTTTTGTCCGCTTACGTTAAGTAATTGAACCGTCTGTAATCGACTGTGGTTCCACAGCCACTGGTGCCCATCCATTCGACTCCCCGCAGGCTCAAAGTCTAACCTAACTTAACCTAGCCTAATCTAACCTAACCTAACAGGCTTAGCTAGCAAGCTAAATGGATGTGCGCCACGGGCTATAGAGCCACAGTCGATTACAGACGGCTCAATTGCGTGACGAAAGAGGACAAAAAGTGGACGTTATTTCGAATGGAGGTTATTTCGGATAGATTTTTTTTTCGATGGATGTTATTTCAGATGGAGGTTATTTCGTATCGAGCTTAAAAAATGGACGTTATATAGAATGGAGCTTGAAAAAATGGACGTTATATAGGATGGAGCTTTAAAAATGGACGTTATATAGGATGGAGCCATAAACAAATGGACACTACATAGGATAGAGCGAAAAAAGTGGATGTTATATAGGATGGATGTTAAATTTTTTGATGCAAAATGAGTTGAGATTGTACAATTTGATGCAGCACCCGATTGATTAGGGAAAAATTGACGTTGAATAGGATTGACGTTGTTTTTTTGACGCTACTCGGAGTGGGTCTTAATTGGTGTGATCTTAATATGTTGATATTTTTTAGCCTCCCCTCTTGATGAGGAAACATTGCAGAGACATTTTTGAGAGAGAATCTAGATAACATTTGTCGAAAGTGGTTTCCGATAAATTTCGACATTCTATGTCTTTCACCCATTTTCGACAAATTTCGATGAGCTTCTACCTTAATCGACAATCTTGGACACCTCCCAAAATTATATAAGGAAGGTCCACCTTACCCCGACACTCATTCAGGCGCAGCTGCTTAAACGAGGTGAACGTGCTACAGACGCTCCAGATTACAGCACTCTAACGCTCACTGGACCAATACGGTCCCCGCGCATAGCAAGACTAGGTAAGATGCGTACACAGCGGCCCATCTGGGTAGTGGACTAGTGACCACTGCCTCTACAGAGCCACAGATGGGGACTTTCTCTACACAAATGCGTACTGATGATGCTGTATCATTGCCTCGTCAGCGAAAACTTAGCCCAGCCATATCCAAACGGGCCGTCATTTTTAGTCGATTTTTTTAGACAAACAACAACTGCAAACCGGCCGCCATCTTTGGTCGACGACAACCGCTACAGGCTCGACACCAACGGGGTTGGTATCGAAGCAACTTGTCTTCGTACAGCCCTTTGTACCTTTCTGCAAATGATCAAGTGTCACATAAGACGTCCCTCCGGGGACTTTGTCATTGGGTGTTTTTGAAATCCTGCTTATGTTCAGTGGTTTCTAATCATTCCATTGTCAAACCCAAATGCATAGCCTCTAGGCTATGCCTCTAGCGGTCCACGGACAGCTCTTTATACCTACACGCAGATGAGAACGTTTCACAAATGACATTCCTTCGCCAACCGTTCAATGTTTGGTTTTGAAATCCTGCTCATAAACAGTGGTTTGTGATCAACACTCGATAAGTCACATGAGCATAATCTAACGTATGCTGGCTATCGGCAGATACCTGCTTTTGGCAGATGCCTGCCATAGACCGATGCCTTCTATAGGAAGATGCTTGCTATAGGCAGATGCCTGCTATAGATAGATACCTACTACAGGCAGATGCCTGCTATCGGTGTTTGGTCTTGGAGTAAGCGGTCCACGGACAAACCTTCACACCTACACGCAGATGAGTACGTGTTACATATGGTATGGGGCTGCCGGCCGGTCGGCCTCCGACCGCTATCTTGAATCGCACAACAATTGCCGACCGGGGGCATCAGGCCGCCATCTTTAGTCAAAATAGCAAACGGCATCTGCAACAAGCTGACACCATCGGTGTTTCGTCTTGAAGTAAGCGTCCACGGACAGCTTCTCATACCTACATGCAGATAATTAGGTGTCACATATGTTGTTGAGGGTGTTCAGTGGACTTCGACACACGATTGCTTTCTTAGTTGAAACGACAACTACCAACCGGCCGCCATATTTAGTCGAACGACAACTGTAAGCCGACCGCAATCTTTTGTTGCACAACAACTGCAAGACGCCCGCCATCTTTAGTCAAACGACAATCAGTTAACGACATAACTACCAAAGGACATAAAATGTCGAAGGACGTGAAATGTCGAGAACAAAAAATGTCGAAAGACATCAAATGTCGAAGGCATAAAAAGTGGAAGCACATAAAACGACCCAGCCCCCTTACGGACGCAAGCAATGCGCGACACTGAAACCCAACTTTAACAGTAGTTTCGAGTCAACATTGCAGGCCTTATTGCACAATGATGATATAATGAAATACATTTGGCATACATTTGCATTATTTTATGTCTCATTTTGAAATTATTGGCAACACACCCATAATTTTCTTTTAGGAATAAACAGACATTATTTCATGCTATGTGACGGGGATTTCGAGCATGTACTTGGATAACAACATCATCTTTATACTTCTCTCCCCATTGTTTCAGAAACGATGTCTAACATCACCTCAGTGACAGGCGAGCAATTGCGAGCCACAAGACGCCTAATCCAAATGACCCTATGGATGACCGAACCACGTGCTCACAATGCGCCTGTCCACTGCCCAAGGATGACCTACACACTAAATGTCTAAGGCATTCCAACTGTTTAGCAGGTCACGTATACCGGCCAGCGGGATGCAACATATGCCTATCGGCCTTGAAAGAAACCCCAGGCAGGGCTTCCTTTGAGGCTTTCATGAACAGATATCAGCTATGAGACGGAGAAACACAAATAACGTCGCAACGGACGAACGAAATTTTTTGCACTATGCCTCAAGGAACTTCATTATTCCTGGCCCGCAGCACAACCCACCCCGCTACTCAGAAATTATAGAGAAAAAGAAAGAAAAAGCGGAAAATAAGGCGCAAAGCGGCTCAGGTCGCCCTTCTTCTCTAGCGTCCAGGGGCTCCAGCAGGAATAGCTCTGCTCAAGGGAACAGGTCTCCCTCACAGTCCCCTATTCCTAAAGGATCTGCCCAGCCCTCGACTCCTGACGTCAATATGGTCGACGTGGCGCAGGCCACATTGGGGGATTTAGGAACACAGTTCCTCTTGCAGGAGAAAAACATCCCCAATACAGTGCCATCCAACCAGGAGGAGAAACACTCTCAGCGGGAATACAGCCCTTGGGATCCGGGTCTGCTATCTGTGTCTATGCGAACTGCATCGGACGGGGGTCCTGACTGTTACGTCACTCACGACAATGTTCCTCCCCTTGCCCTGCTCCCAAGTCTTTAAGTCAAGCACCACCGCTACAGACATAACTACTTCAACTCGCCCTTAGCTCCGGCCCCCAAGCGGGCTCGCCCACGAATCCGCTCAGACACCAATACGAACCACTTGGGGCTTACCCACCCCCGCCTTCTACCGATGAAGTCCTGACGCCTGAGGACCCTGTCGAAGCTCGACAGGGTCCTCTTGGCGATTGGTTCTCTGGAGGACAGCGACGTAAAGTCAGGTGAAGAGTACGAGGAGGAACCCTATGACGAACAGGGCGATGAGGTGGAGGACGGAGGGGCAGATTTTGACTCCCCCGCAGGGGGATAGGGAGGCATATATAGGGGGGGGGAGCGTCCAGCCTCCGCCATATTCTCCCTTCCCTCCCTCTCACCTCGCCCTGACTCTCCGCGCACACCTATACCGGAGACACAGACCACCTTTACGGCACCAGGCTGTCGCGGTACCTTCAAAACATCCACACTTCCGGACCATGTCCATAGGCACTCCACTGGAGGTCCCCGATGACGAGGCCCAACAACGCCCCTCTCCCCCACCCACGGAGGAGAGATGGTATGTGCCTTCCCTTAATTTTGATTTGATTTGAGCCTCATTTCTACCGGAGCCTCAACGTGAGACACAATAGGCTCCCCCGTCATTGATTCAGGTAAGTTCGCACGGCCTCGCGTGCGGAAATATTAGTATTGTCAAGATAAGATCAAGTACATATTTCAGTTGTGGCATAATCGCGTACTGACGTGTACAAGAGAGTAAAGAGTTAACGCGCATCTTCGTAAATATATTGTTATCTCTGTGCGTAATGTGGTGGAGAGACCACCTCACATGCACAGGTGTTTGGGGCTTAGAGAGCTTCGTATAGCCCGGTGTGTTTTCCGAAAACGATAGGCTTTATACGGTAACTTGGGTCAGAGAATAGGCTTTGTAGGTTGCACGGGGGATAAATGAACGCTCGTTGGGCTGCCGCGAGGGGGTTGCAATCCATCAGTAAGTGTTTCACGCTGATAGCCACTTGGTGGCAACAGGGGTAAGGTGGCGCGCATGGGCCTGTGTCAACATCCATCAGGTGGTAGTGAGTTACCCACATGTGTCCCGTGCACCAGCGGTTGATGAACACTTTTTTTTTTCTGTTGGTGAACTTTGTTTCCCATTCTCTGACTGAGGGTTTGACTGCAAGCATTTTTTTGTCCACTCTATTGCCACATTTCATCCCATCGGGATGTTATATGGGAGTTGATGATGGGAGCCAGTCCCGGTAATGTATTGCGAAAAATTGCTCTAGGTGAGGAGATGCCAGTTTAGCAAGCAAGTCCGCAAGTTCGTTTCCTCTTATTACCGCGTGTCCGGGGATCCATCAGAATTCAAGTGCCTGACCCGTCTCGGACATCACAAAGAGATCGTGCTGCATTTTACGTAGAACGGGATGTTCGTAGTGCAGTGTTTCAAGCTGGGTGAGGACACTCAGACTGTCTGAGAATACGACGTATTTGTGGAAGCGATCTGTTTTGTCAATAGAGATGGCTTGTTCGCGTGCGTGGAGCTCCGCTGAGAACAAGGAGGCCTCTTGTAGGAGGGTAGCTGAGAGTGGCATGTGCCCGCACACAGCGGCGGCTCCAACTCCGTCCGCGGTTTTGGAGCCGTCAGTGTATGTGTGGCAGTGCTTTAAATATTCTTCATCAAGTAATCTTAGGAATTCCTGCCGGTGCGCGTTGGTTGGAGTAGTTGCTTTAGGGTACGCTTGCTGGTCTAGGTTGACCGGTGGTGGGTTGATCATCCATGTTGGCGTGTTAATTTGAAGAATTCGGTAGGAGAATGAAGGCTTAATAGCTTTACGATTAATGTTCAGCGAGGTCAACAGGTTGTCCACACGTAGGAAAAACGGTGGGCATATATTCTTATTAGCCGCGAAAAGGCGCTTCTCGGATATGTTGGTGATGTGGCTGATTGGCGGGTTGTTGATAAGACTTTTAGTTCTAAAATAGTATTGGAGCGAAAGTTTGTCTCGTCGGAGTGGAAGTTCGTTAGCAAGCACGTTAAGGGATTCAATTGGGGTGGAGCGGTACGTGTCGGTTGTGATACGCAAAACATTGTTTGCGATGGTTGAGAGGAGTTTTGGCTGCTGAACCGTAGATAACGGCCCCGTAGTCCATGCGCGATCGTATTATTGCTCTGAACAGCGTCTTTCCGGTGTCCATGTCGGCACCGAACTTCAGGGATGTTACCAATTGGACAAGTCCCGTGAAGTGGGGTCGCCACGTGAGTTTAGGGTTTCGCTAAAGACCCAGGAACTTTTTCGTTTCTCCGTATACTACAGGGGTGTTGTGCAGCGTTAGGGCTGGTTTCAGGTGTGAACCGGGCACAAGGATAAAATGTATGCTTCTAGTTTTAGAGGGCGAGAATCGGAATCCGTTTAAGGAAGCCCAGTTTTCGACTAGGTTTAGGCACTTCTGGAGTTCATGTTGCACTGTTACTAGACTGGGGTGTCAGTAGCTTATCTGTAGGTCGTCCACGTATAGTGATGAGAGCAGTCTTCCGTCTCGGGAAAGAATGCCGGCTAACTGATCGATTTGAGGATAAAAAGAGTGACACTAGGGACGTTTCCCTGGGGGCCACCCATTTCTTGCGGATATGACGGAGACTGAGTTTTGCCAACCTTGACCCTGAAGATGCGGTTTTATAGAAATTGGTGGATGAAACGTGGTAGGCGACCTCTCAAACCTTTACGGTGGAGATTCTTCATGATCCCGTATTTCCACGTAGTGTCGTATGCTTTTTTTAACGTCGAAAAATATGGAAACCACACGTTCTCTTCGGACGAAGGCCTGTCTAATGTCTGATTCTAGTCGTGTGAGATGGTCCGTTGTGGAGTGACGCTTACGGCCACCACACTGGATGTTGTTAAGGCCTACATGCATTTCAAGGTAGTCGACTAGGCGTGAGCTCATCATTCTTTCCATAGTCTTACATAGGACGCTACTTGGAACACTGGGACGATAGTTATGTGGGTCGCTGTGACATTTTCCGGGTCAGGGTATCGGGATAATTACGGATTCCCGCCATTGATTGGCAATGAATGAATTTGAATACAACGTATTGAACACATTTAGTAGGTGCTGGAGAGCGTTGTCAGGAAGGTGTTTGATCATATTGATGTGCACTCGGTCCGGCCCGGGTGAGGTTTCACGAGTGCGGTCGATGGCATATTGTAGTTCATGGAGGGAGGAAGGTTTACTGTAGAATTCTTCATTTGGGGAAGTGAAGTCGATATGCTCACTTCCTCTTAGGATCTTTTCATGTTGGCTGAACGTCTGAGCTAGTTTGTCTGCGATGACCGCGTATGAAGAATAGACATGTCTCCGTCCGACAGTATGTGAATAGGTCGCTCGGGGCGACCTTGGATACGTCTGATTTGTCCCCACACTTGGGAAAGAGGGGAATTTCGATTGATTGTGTTAACTAATTGGATCCAGCTTTTTTGCTTCTTCTCCACGCTAAGTTTGCGGAACACGTCAGTTTCCCTTTTCCAGGCTACTCGGTTCCTGGATGAACGTGCGCGGCGGGAGGCCCCGTACATCCTTTCACGCTGGTCCATTGCTTCTTGTACCTCCGGGCACCACCAAGGTTTTGGGAAAAAGGTTGAGGGTAAATATTAGGGAATGTATGCGACAGCTGCACTTTGGAATTTCTCGTATAGATGTATTACAAGGTCGCGCTCGGAAATGTCTTCGGGAAGGCCCTCTACATTGTCCCATACATGTGTCGAGTATTCCTCCCAGCTGGCTTTCAGGTAGTTGAATCGAAGTTCCTGTGCGTCGGGATTGTTTGGTCGGTTGGTAAGGAGCGATATGATCACTGGGTTGTGATCACTGTCATGTGTTGAAGGCAGAACTTCCCAAACGAGTTGGGGAGCTAAAGTGGGGGAACCGATTCATAAATCGATGACGGTTTCACTTTTGAGGGTAATCCGAGTGGGTTGTCCGTCGTTGAGAAGGACCAGGTTGTGAGTGTCTATGGTGTTGACCATTATCACTCCCCTGGGGTCTGTTCTCACGCATCCCCACACTTAGTGGTAGCTGTTGAAGCAAGGAGGAGTACGGGATGATGCAGTTGGTTAAGCAGATCGGTCATTAGTGCCTCCGTAAGGTTGTGGTTTCGTGACGAGTAGATTGATACCACTGTAATTGGTCTTGAGATACATATCTTCACTGCGACAGCTTGGAGTTCTGTTCTCAGAGGGAGGAGGTGATGGGGTATGCTTTAATGGATCATACGTGCCCCTCCACCGTGTGCAGTCACATTATTGTGACCTTCGCGACGGTGTATGACATATCGAGGGATTGTGGAGGTGGCTGTGTCACGGAGTTTGATCTCCTGGAGGCCTACCACCAAAGGTTTATGGGTGGAGATTAGCGATAATAATTCATCTTTCTTGCTTCTAAGTCCCTGTCAATTCCACTGAAGTATTGTGTTGTTGTTCATTTCGAATCTATTGCACATCCAGATCTTGTATGTATGGGGCGGTCGCGAGGTTTGTAGGAACTTCCGTGGTGTTCTTGTCTATGAGGCTCAGGTGTCCTAGATCAAGAGCGTTCGCATGAGCGTCAGCTTTCCGAAGAACATGATCTTCTAGACTCACTGCGTTCTCGGCTGTGAGTGCTCTTGTAGGAGGAAGAGGATGAGGGAGTATGATCTTTGTGTTTGCTTCTTGAGCGAGCGCGTTTCTCTTCTATGGATTTTTTTTTAAACATCATGATGGTCTGAGTAGTTGTCGTAGAGATATTTTAGTCGAGTGCGATGCATGGTAAATCAGTGTTCTGGGGTATCAGTTCTTCGTTGAAGATTTTCAAGGCGTCCTCGCGCAAGCGATGGTCGTTCTCACTTGTGAGATGTTCTGGTGTTGGGCATGTTAGCTGAGGGTTGAATACCTCACTTTA
>SDVV010043526.1:0-10242 GCA_016164225.1 Gammarus roeselii
TCTCTTCCACCACCTCCTTCTCTTCCACCACCTCCTTCTCTTCCACCACCTCCTTCTCTTCCACCACCTCCTTCTCTTCCACCACCTCATTCTCCACCACCTCCTTCTCCACCACCTCCTTCTCCACCACCTTCTTCTCCACCACCTCCTTCTCCATAACGTCCATCTCCACCACCTGTCAACTATTTGTGTTTCAACATTTCATCTATCGATGCCTTCATTCTGTTTATATATATATATATATATATATATATATATATGTATATATATATGTATATATTTTTTTCTCTCGCCTCACATGCTCAAATTTCCAATTATCTTGTTCATGTAGAAATCCATCCATTTAGTGTACCCATCGATTATGACTCATTGAAATATTTCTTTCCTGTATGCATATGTTAATATATCATGCTAAATATGCAGTTAATTTTAAATTGGTGCCATCGTACGCCAAACAATGTGTGAGTAATGTAATAGACAACCTCATGACGGACATTTCCTGCTTTCAAGCTATGTAAATGACAGTTGAAACAGTAAATAGTCATGATGAAGTAAACGTTGCTGATCAGACTTACTCTGCTTATTTTTCTTGAAATTAATGGTCCAATGTAATGCTTGCATATGTCTCGACACATTAAAAAGAGGAGAGTAGAGGATGTCCTCCAACAATGTCCGTCGGTTGGTCCTTACTCCTCAACCCTAGTTTTAAGTTAATATTAAATTCACCTTTGTAGCAAATGTTGTCTTCAGAACAGCTCACGCTGACGAAGACTTGGTACGTATCATCTGTGTATTCTGATATCTCTGTTATTTTGTCAACATGTCATTAAACCTAAATAAATTTTATATCCTTCAAATCCCTAAATCCTTTTCTACCGCCTTCTTCACCATTACCTCCTTCTCCGCCATCTCCTTAGCCCCCCCCCCCCCTCTTCTGAAACCCCCACCTCCAGAGCTAACACGGCTCATAAAGATAACATGGTCTCTGAAGTCAACTCGGCCTCTGAAGCCATCACAGCCTCTGGTGCCAATACGGTCCCTGGAGCCATCGCAGCCTCTGGAGCCAATCCGGCGTCTGAAACCAATACGGCCTCTGGAGTCAACTTGGGGTGGATGGATAATTATTAATTTTATAGATCATTAACACTTTATTTTAGCCGAGTGGTTAGCGTATCCGACTGCAGTGTCAGCCTCTGGTGCTGCATGTCGCGAGTTCGAGCCTCGGCTGGGACACGGCGGTCTTGTGGCGGGGAGATTGGGCTCCTCCCCCCTCTGAGTTTGCCTAACTTAGCCACCCCCCTAACTAGGGGGAAACGGCTGTATGTCTATACATACATACATTATTTCTTCTTGCTTGGGGGTCTATTATTTTTCTGTGCCGTTTTTTCATGGTGATAAATTTTGAATTGTTTATTATTATTATATGTATCGAGGTTGGTTGAGACAAGGTGACCCAGGAAGGGGAGGTTTTTGTGGGACCCGCGGGACTCGGGGACCCGGGGTTTCGAGAACCCGGGGACTTAGGAGACCAGGTGGATTTGGAGGGGTCCACTTGGACCTTTTTGGGGCCCTTTGGGACACCCTTGAGACCCTTTAGGACCCTTTTGAGAAACTGTGGGACCCTTTAGAGGCCCCTCTGAATCCTGGAACCTCTGCTCCCCCTCCCAGCGTTGTAAAACCCATACATCGTAAAATGTTTATGTGAGATGCTTGAGTAGAACAATTAACAATTACAGATTGCTGGCGCTGAGGGCGAGGGTCGCGTCGAGGATGGTCGAGGTGCGTCAAGATCAGTCGAAACATGTTGAGGCGAGTCGAGTTGGTCGCGACAAGCCGAAACTGGCCGACATGATTAGAGACAAGCCGAGATGAGCTGAGGCGAGGGGTCTCGGGGAGCTCGGGAAGACCCAGGGGACATGGGTCACCCTCCGGGATTCATCGGGCTCTTTTGCGACTCAAGGGACCAGTGCCCCCCCCCCCCGCCCTATCCCCTTAAACAATCAGTGCGAAATCGATAATCTGAGCAGTTTTCTGCCCATGACGAACCTGCTCTTATTTTATTTTTTACGATCCACGATATTATAACGCTGGAGTATTTGTGCGGAAGTTCGTGTTTGTGATTTTGTGAATGAGTATTTTTTCTCCAGTCTGTGCTCCTTCGCGCGTGCACGGACCATATGCAGTTTCTGAGGTTGACCTGGACTGCGCAGCTTTAAAACCTTGTGACGCGTTGCAGTTGGAGTCTATCTAATCTGTGAAGCCATAGACCTTGTACCAATTTCGACGATGCTGTCTGTGCGCATTGTCGCGCGTGCATGTTATTTTTGGAGTTCTGAGTGGTTGGAGGCGGGGATTTGTCTTGTCTGAGTCTTTATCTTGCCTGAATAAATAAATTGTTCTAAAAATCAAATAGACCGCGTGGCTGTAAACATTGTGTTGCGTTGCTCGATGATTTTGTCTGTGTAGCCGTGAACCTTGTACCAATTTCGACGATATTATCTGTGCGCACTGGCGTATGGACATATAACTCATGAGGTTCTGAGGGGTTGGAGGCAAGGATTCGTTTCGTTTCATCTGAGTCTTTATCTTACCTAAATAAATAAGATGTATTTATACAACTAAACCGCGTAGCTGTAAATATTGTGTTGCGTTGCTGCCGGAGCTGAATTTGCTCGTGTAGCCACTGACCTTGTACTAATCTCGACGATGCTATCTGTATGCACTAGGGTGCGTAAATATCACTTTAGGCTCTAAAGGATTGGAAGCGGAGGTCCGTTTCGAGTAAGCGTTTTTTCTTTTGCGCAACAGCGTGTGTCTGACATTGCTAAAATTTTCACTTTTTTCTAACGTTAGAAGCGTTGTTTTGTCTTTTCCTCGCACACTTAGGCGTGCGAGCCTACTGGAATCAATGATCATCGAGCCCTACGGGGGAGCCTATTATGACTCGCGTTGAGGCTCTGGTGGAAATGTGGCTCAAATCAAATCTGGAGTCAACACGGCCTCTAGCAAATCAAACGACAGCGCTTGCACCTCCCGTCAAAGGATCAATAGAACAATACATAAACACAGCAGTAAAGAGAAGCCTTTGATGGTCGGGCCAGAACAGCGCCCAACAATAGCGATGATATCGTAAAAGAGGCAGCGGGCCGTCGGAACAGGAGGTGTTTATTTGCTCGCCATTATTTATTTTACACATGTTCCACGACGATTATGCTGGTAGCAATTGTGTTGAAGAGCTCACCGGGGATGTTCTATAAATTAATCTCTACAATTAGTTGTAGCATTTGGCTTGTGAAAGAAGTGTTTGCGTAAAGTTAAGTTCATGAGATACTTCTGATCAAGCACCCACCTTCTGCTGATTTGTGTTTGCTCATGTTTCTTTTCAACATGTAAATGAGCTCGTGAGGTAACAACAATCAACTCACAAGTAACAGAAGTTGAAGGAACGTCAATTACCCTTACCTACTCCCAGCTTCGGGCTGAGAGGCAGGATGTATCTATGGTTCATGTCAATTCAATATGTTTCACTGTTCAATTTTATTTCCACATATTTTTTTGACATGACTATTCGTAAAGAGCAAATATATTCGTAATGATGTGCGCCCTCATTCATTTGCTATCTGTGAAGGTATCTAGTCTTACAGTGCACACCCCTGCTTGATATTCATTCGGTGATGCTATCTACCCGCGAAGAGTTCATCTCTTATTCCGACTACTCGAAACCTGCATAGCGTAACATAACGCGTTTACTTCTGCAGAAGACATATTCTGCACGGGGATGAGCTTCAATTGTCGATCAGAAATGTAGCGCTTCCATCAGAATAACTTTACTTGAACGATTAGTTGGCATTGGTTTTCATTTTAGACAGAACTCTAGTTTCTAACTGTCCAAGCATTCTCATATGGTCCTGTTCGCAGTCTTCGTATCCCAGGGTTAGCGGGGAGACATTATTCGCAGTCCTCGTCTCCCAGGGCTAGCGGGGAGACTTGTTCGCAGTCCTCGTCTCCCAGGAGTTGCGATGGGACATTGTTCGCAGTCCTCGTCTCCCAGGGCTAGCGGGGAGACTTGTTCGCAGTCCTCGTCTCCCAGGGCTAGCGGGGAGACTTGTTCGCAGTCCTCGTCTCCCAGGGGTTGCGATGAGATTGTTCGCAGTCCTCGTCTCCCAGGGTTAGCGGGGAGACATTGTTTAATTCAGTGCCGTTTCTCTTACGGCGGAATGATGATTCTTACATCATTCGAAAGGATTTTTGACCTCGAACTTAAATATGAGTGTCCGCTGTCTGCATTTCCATCTCTGTCCGTCTGTCTCCGTTCGTCTGTCTGACCATTCGTCTGTCTGTCCATCCGTCTGTCTGTCCACCCGTCTGTCTGTCTGTCTGTCCACCCGTCTGTCTGCCCGTCCATCCGTCTTCGTCCATCCGTCTCCGTCCATCCGTCTGTCTTTCCATCTGTCTGTCGGTCCATCTGTCTGTCGGTCCATCTGTCTGTCGGTCCATCTGTCTGTCGGTCCATCTGTCTGTCGGTCCAACTGTCTGTCGGTCCATCTGTCTATCGGTCCATCAGTCTGTCTGCTGGCTGTCTGTTTGTCTGTCTGTTTGTCTATCTGTCTGTTCCTTGTAAGCTTCACACTGAATCGCTACGCTATGTCTGCTAAAAAGACGTTCTAATCTTAACGAGCAATAAATCATCAAATTTCTCATAGACATGCATATCATTGTCGTAGGAGACTTTTGGAGGACGATGTATAGATTTAGAAGTAACAGACTATGCTGGGATCGTCCCGCTCTGGTGGATGATGTCTAGTATAAGAAGTAACAGACTATGCTGGGATCGTCCCGCTCTGGTGGATGATGTCTAGTATAAGAAGTAACAGACTATGCTGGGATCGTTCCGCTCTGGTGGATGATGTCTAGTTTGAGAAGTAACAGACTATGCTGGGATCGTCCCGCTCTGGTGGATGATGTCTAGTATAAGAAGTAACAGACTATGCTGGGAGCTTTCCGCTCTGGTGGATGATGTCTAGTTTGAGAAGTAAGACTATGCTGGGATCGTTCCGCTCTGGTGGATGATGTCTAGTTTGAGAAGTAACAGACTATGCTGGGATCTTTCCGCTTTGGTGGATGATGTCTAGTTTGAGAAGTAAGACTATGCTGGGATCGTTCCGCTCTGGTGGATGATGTCTAGTTTGAGAAGTAACAGACTATGCTGGGATCGTTCCGCTCTGGTGGATGATGTCTAGTTTAAGAAGAAACAGACGATGCTGGGATCGTTCCGCTCCGGTGGGCAATGTCTAGTTTAAGAAGGAACAGAACAGCCCCGCTCGTTTCAATTAACTAGTGGGACGTCGAACCAGCCCCTTATGAAATCATTTATTTTGGAATTCAGTCTATGGAGAAGTTGGCGAATGTTTCACTAATTTGTCGCATGTGAAGTTTTAGTGGGAAAAAATCTTCAAGAACTAAATCTTGCGACAAGTAAACGAGATTTTTTTTTCATTCAAACATTGACCTATAACTTGATGAAGATTGTTGAATTCGATAAAGTTTTTTTATTTCAAGAATTCGTGCCCGAGTAATCTTGTTTCGGTATCGTAGGGATTGTCAATTCTGCATTGTATTTCCTCATTGCTCGGCCACTACCAAAACTTCGCTGACCTTCGCACTGATGAATGACCAGAGAAGTTCATCTGCTCATCCCTCATCTAATCATTTTGTTTCCTTTATCGTCCCCCTAATTCGAATTCAGAGAGTTTTTCCTAATGCAATATTTTGAAATGTTTGGTTGACAAATTAAACATTCTCCGTGGTAAATAAAAAATTACGGAATACAAATAAACACTTTTGCAATACCTATGACGAAAACATATTTTACATTTTAGAGATTCGATCAGCTATGACCGCGTATTATTGTGTCCAACACTGCTATGGAGTATCGTGCCCAAAACAACCTATAAAGTATTGTGTCCAACACTGCTATGAAGTATTGTGCCCAAAACATCCTATAAAGTATTGAGTCCAACACTGCTATGAAGTATTGTGCCCAAAACATCCTATAAAGTATTGTGTCCAACACTGCTATGGAGTATCGTGCCCAAAACATCCTATAAAGTATTGTGTTCAACACTGCTATGGAGTATCGTGTCCAACACTGCTATCACGTGAATCCAGCATTTTTTATCTACCTACACGTATTTATTTCGGTACTTATATGCGAAACCATCTTTTAACTGTATTATTATGACTCACGTTGAGGCTCTGGTGGAAATGAGGCCCAAATCAAATCAAATCAAAATTAAACTGTATTTTCTGATATGAAAGCACATTGCAAATGCCCTCGACGTTAGACAACAGCGCAGCTCATCCAGAACCAACTTCGCATAATTTGTTGAGTGCGAATTTATACCTGCGCATTGCCCGACTTGGTTGATCGCACGCAGCTGCAAAAAAGAAATAGTTAACGTATAAAGGGCGAAACTTTTTCACATGAAATTGTTTCATAATCTATTTGAACTGATGAAAAATTCATTAAGCGGAATTTTTCAGATCTTCTGTTCATTAATAATACCGCAACAAAAGCCCATGATCCGGAGGAAATGTGTCTCAAATCAAATGAAAAGCCCATGATTAATATCATTCAAATGCTCCATTTGGGGTGGATGGAGGAATATCCATTTTAGAGATCATTAACACTAAATTTTAGTACTTCATTATTTCTTCCTCTATGGGCTCCAATATTTATTTGTGCCCTTTTTCCATGGTGATCAATTTTGTATTAGTTATATATAGTTATACATCGTTAAACGCCCGCAAGGGCCCTGGGTGGATTCGTGCGACGACTTTGCGTTGGGGGCCCCGGTGGAGCGCGAAAGAAACTACTACTACTCTACGTTGAACCTACTCTGAATCTACGTTAGACCTACTCCGTATCTATGTTAAGCCTACTCGGTATCTATATTAAATCTACTCTGCATCTATGTGTAAACCTACTCTATAACTACGTTAAACTTACTCGGAGTCTACCTTAAACCTACTCGGAATCTACGTTTAACCTACTCGAAATCTGCGTAGAATCGCACCCTACGGGGAGCCTATTATGACTCACGTTGAGGCTCCAGTGGAAATGAGGCTAAATCAAATGCTCGAAAAGCCTGGCGGAGTTCTTTCACAGGTCGACCATCTAAGGCCGATGATTTAAACCAGACTAATCCAGCTAGTAGATATGCTTGAAAACTTCAACCAATAAAAAATATGAAAATAAAATCTGCAATAACCTCATGAGTTGGCAAACTTACGACTACTTTCTAACGCTCAGTACATCGTACAGAGATAACGAATTAGTGACAGACCTCATAGTATATGATAGGTGTAATCGAACAGAGATAACGAATTAGTGACAGACCTCATAGTATATGATAGGTGTAATCGAACAGAGATAACGAAATAGTGGCAGACCTCATAGTATATGATAGGTGTAATCGAACAGAGATAACGAATTAGTGACAGACCTCATAGCATATGATAGGTGTAATCGAACAGAGATAACGAATTAGTGACAGATCTCATAGTATATGATAGGTGTAATTGAACAGAGATAACATATCAGCGACAGACCTCATAGTATATGATAGGTGTAATTGAACAGAGATAGCGAATTAGTGACAGACCTCATAGCATATGATAGGTGTAATTGAACAGAGATAACGAATTAGCGACAGACCGCATGGTATATGATAGGTGTAATCAAACAGAGATAACGAATTAGCGACAGACCTCCTGGTGTATTGATAGGCGGAATCGATAATTTGACTAATAGAATTTGCAAGATTGTATTGATTATGGAGATTTTGTACTCGCATACCTCGAATTGGAATGACATTAGAAAGTTTTGAAGCACGTCATCATTTATTTACATGTGAAGAAAAACTGAGGACTTGAAATTTCACGGCACTTGTCTTTTAACAAGTTTCCTCAAGCTGCATTACATACTAGAAACATCATCCATGGAACAAGTTCTTTTCTGGATCATTAGCTTGCTCGCTTTACTGCGCTTATCATTTCTCCATATTTCGATAATTTGATGATTCTTATTTTTCAAACCCTTCATCGTCGTAGTGCTCTTCTTGCATGTCTGGTCAAACATTACAAAAAGGTAATACTGCCTAGAAGACACACCAGCATTGAGACACCTCAAGATGTTAATCTGTACAGGGTGTCCCACCAAAAAGTATACTCGTATTACAATTTAAAAATTAAATCATTTATTTGAAAAGTAAGATGGTTTGGAAATGTTTTTTTTATTCGACGGAGAAAATTATTTTCTGTTAGTAATTACGCCATAAGAATTTCAACATCACAGTATTTCAACAGTACTTTGTTGAGTGACTGACACCAAGGACAGTTCATGAGAGAACTTCTGTCAATGAAATCATGTTTCGGTGCTGACAAGCTTACTTGAAATAAAAATGAATGAGAATTTCAAAGTAGAGCACTTTTGAAGGGCTGTACAAACATTTCTATTTTTTTATAGAGAATACAACCGTCTTCCGACACCATAGCCATCAACATGACTGTCTTTTCTACCGATGCAAATCGGGGCTCTGGCTCGCATGGATGCCAGCACACGGAGGAAGATGTCTGCTAACTGATCGATTTATAGGAGGAAAAAAGTGACCAAGGATGTCCTCCTGTGGAATACCCTTTTCCTGGTTATAAGATGACGACAGAGTGACACCGACCTGGACCTTAATGGTACGATCCTTCAAAAATTGGTATATAAACTGGGAAGAAGCTTCCCAGGCCCTCTTGATGATGATGTTTCAAGATGTTATATTTCTTAGAAGTGTCATACGATCTTTCAAAATCAACAAAAAATTTAACCCCAAGTTCCCCTCGGACAAACGCCTGTCCAATGACAGAACTTGGTTTTGTCTGAGATACTCTGTCGTAGAGTGGCACCTGCGGCCGCCGCCCTGGATGTTATTGAGGTCTGCAGAACATTAATACCTTCACGTCTTGGCCGCCCTGGATGTTATTGAGGTCTGCAGAACATTAACACCTTCACGTCTTGGCCGCCATGGATGTTATTGAGATCTGCAGAACATTACCACCTTTACGTCTTGGCCGCCCTGGATGTTATTGAGGTCTGCAGAACCCTAACACCTTCACGTCTTGGCCGCCCTGGATGTTATTGAGGTCTGCAGAACATTAACACCTTCACGTTTTGGCCGCCCTGGATGTTATTGAGGTCTGCAGAACATTAACACCTTCACGTCTTGGCCGCCTTGGATGTTATTGAGGTCTGCAGAACCCTAACACCTTCACGTCTTGACTACAGAGCTGTTGTTAACAATTCAGCTGCCAAAAGGGGAATCGAGCCTATTTCGGCCCTCTCAGACAACGCTTTGCGCATCGCAACTAGGCTTCCGACGAGGCATGACCTTGCAACTGGGCTTTCGACGAAGCATGACCTTACAACAGGGCTTCCGACGAGGCATGACCTTACAACTGGGCTTCCGACGAGGCATGACCTTACAACTGGGTTTTCGACTAGGCATGACCTTACAACTGGGCTTTCGACGAGGCATGAGCTAACAACTGGGCTTTCGACGAGGCGTGAGCTTACAACTGGGCTTTCGACGAGGCATGAGCTTACAAATGGGCTTTCGACGAGGCATGAGCTTACAACTGGGCTTTCGACGAGGCATGAGCTTCTTATTCATTTCATAGGCGGTCAGAGGACGCTGGGCATAGGAATGACTTGGATTCCTGACAGCAGAAAGGAAAGAAAGGGTTTGATGCATTCTGATGATCACTTTAAGAGAAACTCTAAACACCTTCAGAGAGACGTTTGATCACATTGATGTGTACTCAGTCCGGCCCCTGTGAAGTTTCAACAAATGGTCTACAGTGCACTATAGTTCGTGGATAATGAACGGTTTATTATTGAATTATTAGTTTGTAGAAGTAAATTCTATATATTCCCTTTCTCTAAACATCTTTTGTTGTTTGGAAGCTGCTTTGTATTTCGTGCAATTGAGATACCTAACTATAAGTTCTGGCTAATGGTACCTGTGTTCGAAAGGATATGGGATGCCTAACTATAAGTTCTGGCTAATGGTACCTGTGTTCGAAAGGATATGGGATGCCTAACTGGAAGTTCTGGCTAATGGTACCTGTGTTCGAAAGGATATGGGATACCTAACTGGAAGTTCTGGCTAATGGTACCTGTGTTCGAAAGGATAT
>SDVV010043528.1:0-10242 GCA_016164225.1 Gammarus roeselii
AGACAGTTATCAACGTAACGTAGTTGTAAACGCAACGGCCTGGCTTGCTTATCAGGAAGACAGTTATCAACGTAACGTATTTGTAAACGCAACGGCCTGGCTTGCTTATCAGGTAGACAGTTACTAAGGTAACGTATTTGTAAACGCAACGGCCTGGCTTGCTTATCAGGTAGACAGTTATCAACGTAACGTAGTTGTAAACGCAACGGCCTGGCTTGCTTATCAGGAAGACAGTTACCAACGTAACGTATTTGTAAACGCAACGGCCTGGCTTGCTTATCAGGTAGACAGTTACTAAGGTAACGTATTTGTAAACGCAACGGCCTGGCTTGCTTATCAGGAAGACAGTTATCAACGTAACGTATTTGTAAACGCAACAGCCTGGCTTGCTTATCAGGTAGACAGTTATCAACGTAACGTTTTTTGTGTACGCAACGGCCTGGCTTGCTTATATGCTAGGAATTTATCAAC
Source organism: Gammarus roeselii (assembly GCA_016164225.1). NCBI lineage: Eukaryota > Metazoa > Arthropoda > Malacostraca > Amphipoda > Gammaridae > Gammarus > Gammarus roeselii. The sequence goes on from SDVV010043528.1 coordinate 472, forward strand.
GTAACGTCTTTGTGAACGCAACGGCCTGGCTTGCTTATCAGGTAGACAGTTATCAACGTAACATTTTTGTGAACACAACGGCCTGGCTTGCTTATCAGGTAGACAGTTATCAACGAAACGTTTTTGTGAACGCAACGGCCTGGCTTGCTCATCAGGTAGACAGTTATCAACGTAACGTTTATGTGAACGCAACGGCCTGGCTTGCTTATCAGGAAGACAGTTATTAACGTATCGTTTTTGTGAACGCAACCGCCTGGCTTGCTTATCAGGTAGACAGTTGTCAACGTAACGTTTCTGTGAACGCAACGGCCTGGCTTGCTTATCAGGTAGACAGTTATCAACGCAACGTTTTTGTGAACGCAACGGCCTTGCTTGCTTATCAGGTAGACAGTTATCAACGTAACGTTTTTGTGAACGCAACGGCCTGGCTTGCTTATCGGGTAGACAGTTATCAACATAACGTTTTTGTGAACGCAACGGCCTGACTTGCTTAATAGTTAATCACTGCAGATAAAAATGATGGACGAATTACTCATAAATTAATTATTCGTAAAACAAAATTCTGTTACAGCAATCTTAGAAGTGAAAAATGACCAATTAATAGAGTGATTTTTGTGATTAATGTGATCACAGAAGCGAGTTTTCATATATTTTTTTTATCCCAAAGGTTCTTTAACAAGAAATTACTGATCGAAATTAATAGCAAGCTGAACCATTCTAATTTAACATGTTCCAGTCACCGCAACAGACTAAATTACCTGTATTATCATATAAATTGAAAGCCGCTCGGCCAGCTTATAAGGAATTTTTCGGGTAGAATGCTTTTCCAGCAGCATTTCTACTTCAATATATTGTAAACAAAAAACGTATAACATTCAAATTATATAATACAGGGAATTTTGTTGTGACGTCAACGCCGGACAAAAAATTAATGCTTAACTATGTAAGTTTGACCTTATAAAGACCCCAGGTGACAAAAATGTGTTGAGATTATTTAATAGTTGTTAAATTGCTTGTGTTTCCAGGTCGTAGCTGAAATTTTCATTGGGAATTCAAATCTGTTTCGGCGGTCGTGCGTCACTGAACCTATGCACTCAAATTGTGGTATTGGGAATGTGATGCCATATTTCAGCAATTAAAATCAATGGCATGGGTTTGGAAGTAAATTATAACCTCTTCAATGATAACTGGTATAAATGTACAAATGTGTGTCTAACATGGTCACACTGTGAAAAGAGTTTATCCCGCAATATCAAGGTCATAAGTGTTATAAAAAGGGATAGAAGCCACACTTTGATTAAAATTCCAATCTGGAATGATAGCCGGAAGTTTCGAGCCGAAATTTCTATCAAAGAACAAACAGCAGCAGGATCAGAAGTACATGTCGCCAACAACAACGACATAACATCAGTGAGGGAGGGGGAGGGGTGCATTATTCATCATTTTCGGATTAGCTCCAAGAAAAATATCTCATTTAGCTGCCTCTACCAAACTGACTCCGGCAGACCATTGCAATTGATTTTAATGGTCTGCACGGAGTCTGTTTAGTAGATACAGTTTCATGAGATAATTTACTTAGAATTAATCCGCAAATGATGAATAAAGTAGCCTTACCTTACTGATGTTCTGATATGAAAAAATTAACATGTTAAAAGGATAAAATTAACATATGCATGTTTGAATTTGTACCGATGTATGTATCGCTTTGTTGCCACAGTTTCAGTCGCTGGTGAGTATCATAGCTTTGTTCGAAATATTCGGTTATTATATTAGATTAAATTTATAGTCAGAGAATAGTTTTCATCCAATTTTATATTAGTCCCATTGAATAAACTAAGATCTCAACGCACTCCAAGCTAAAAACTACAAGTTAGGGGTTCATATTTATAACTAAGATTTAAGATAGCTCACCTAAAATGCACACAAGAGAAGACGTTCTCTGGTCACACTGCCGGCTGCTATATCCGCTTGTGGGCGGAACGACAGTTCCAGGTCGTACAACATTGCCCGCTGTTATATCCGCTTGTTGGCGGAAGGATGGCTCCAGGTCGTACAACACTGCCCGCTGTTATATACGCTTGTTGGCGGAACGACAGCTCGGGGTCGTACAACACTGCCCGCTGATATATCCGTTTGTGGGCGGAACGACAGCCCCAGGCCGTACATCACGACAAGAAACAGAGAGGTCGGTTAAGCCGAAGTGCCCACTGCCATTCGTAAGTGACTTACTCTCCCTACGATGATGAGTAACGAATGCTAATCACCATAAACAATTAATGTAATGGAAACTCGGAATCTTTTAAAAGTTTGTTGCCATTCATCGAAGTTTTATCTAAGTTGGTCTTCTATTGGTTAGATAAAGTTTTTAAGTATCCCTGTTTATGCTCAGTTTAATTTCACTCACAAACAAGAGCTTGATGAGAGTTAAATGTGGGTAATTTCTATAGAATAATCGAGTGTCGGTTATCATTTAGTACGAACTTTTCTCAAATTATATTCGATGAAAAAAATAGGTACCTGATATTCATTTCCAACAGAGTCTCATAACAGGCTCACACTAGAATTTTCAGGAAATAGAACGTCTACAGAAAAATGTTGAGGTGGATGGATGATTATTCATTTTTTAGATCATTAACACTTTATTTTAGTATTTTAGTATCTCCTCTTACATAGGCTCAATTATTTATTGCTGCCTTTTTTCATGATGATAAATTTTACAATGTATATAACTTTACGAGGTGGGGTGAGACTAGGTGACTCAGTTAATGGGGGTACTCGTGGGACCCGCGGGACTCGGATTACCCGGGGTTTCGGGAACCCGATGGACTTGGGAAACCAGAAGGATTTGAGGGGATCCACTTGGACTCTTTTGGGGCTCTTTGGGACACCCTTGAGCCCCTGTGGGACCCTCTTGAGGCCCCTCTAAATCCTGGAACCTCTAATACACCCTCCCTACGCTGTAAAACCCATACACACAGGATTTTGAATATGTGGAGTGCTTGAGTAGAGAAATTAGGTATTACAGTCCACAACATTGCTGACGCAGAGGGAGAGAGCCACGCCGAGGCTGGTCGGATGCGTCGAAATCAGTCGAAACATGTTGAGATGAGTCGAGTTAGTCGCGACGAGTCGAAACTGACCGAAATGATTCGAGACAAGCCGAGATGAGCTGAGACGAAGGGACTCGGGGGACCCGAGCGACTTGGGTTATCCTCCGGGTGCCGTCGGGCTCCGTTGGAATCCAATGGACCACCCCTATCCCTTCAACAAAAAATTGTGATGATAATAATCTGAGCAGTTGTAAGCCCATGATGAACGTGTCCTTTCTTTTCTCTTCCCGTTCCACGATTCCACAATTCCACAATTAGTATACTTGTGAACGAGCTCCTCTTAGTAATTCTGTGAATAAGCGTTTTTTTCAGTCTGTGCTCGATCGCGCGTTTGCGGACCATATGTAATGTCTGTGGTTGACCTTTGCCGTGTAACTATTAACCTTGTGATGCGTTGCGGTTGGAGTTGATCTGATTCGTGAGGCCGCGGACCTTGTACCAATTTTGACGATACTACCCGTGCGCACTGGCGTGCGTACATATTACTCTGTGAGGTACTGAGAGGGTGGAGGTGGGTTTTCATTTCGTCTGAGCCTTTATCTTCCTGAATAAAGGAATTGTGATGTAACCGAACTAGGCCGTGTAGTTGTAAACATTGTATTGCGCTGCTGCCGGAGCTGACTTTGTCCGTGTAGTCGTAAACCTTGACGATGCTACATGTACGCACTCGACGATGCTGCATGTACGCACTAGCGTGCGTACATATTACTCTTGAAGTTAAAAATGATTGGAGGTGTGGGGTTTCATTTCGTCTATCTTGCTCAGATAAATAAATTGTATAAAATGTATCGTGATGCGTTGCTCTCGGAGCAGACTTTGTCCGTGTAGCCGTAAACCTCGTACCGGTCTCGACGATGCTTCCTGTGCGCACTAGCGTGCGGACATATTACTCTTGAAGTACTAAATAATTAGAGGTGGGGATTCGTTTTGTCTGATTCTTCATCACCCCTGATAAATGAAAACTACTGTAATATAACTGGACCTCGTAGCTGTGAACCTCGTGTTGCGTTGCTGTCGGAGCTGACTTTGTCCGTGTAGCCGTAGAACTTGTACCAATTTCGATGATACCCTCTGCGTTCATTGGCGTGTGTACATATTACTCCTGAAGTTTTAAGTGGTTGGAGACGGGGATTAGATTAGTTTTGTCCGAGTCTTCATCTTTTATGAATGAATAAAATGTACATTAACTGAACTAGACCGCGTAGCTGCAAAAATTGTGTTGCGTTGCGGTTTGAGCTTACTTTGTCCGTGTAGCCGTAAACCTTATTCCAATCTCGACGATGCTACCTGTACGCACTAGCGCACACAAATATTACTCATGAAGTTTAAAATGATTGAAAGCGTTATTATTGTGCGCACCAGCATGCGTCTGGCACGACTAAAATGTTCAAATAGTTTAACTTTGACAACGTTGTTTTTCTTGCACACAGCCTACTGGAATCCATGATTATTGAGCCCTACGGAGGAGCCTATTATGACTCACGTTGAGGCTCTGGTAGAAATGAGGCCAAAATCAAATCAAATCAAATTACAGAAAAATGGTAAACTGCAACCCACATTAATACAAATGGCCTTCTGGTATATTCACTTCAGTAAAATTCGTATCGTTCTCATAATTGCTTTCCCAAAGATTTAGCCCCAGCAGAATTTGTTGGCTTGAATTGTGTTAAGAGGTTTTTCGCAGCAGCTGGATCACAGAACAGTGACAAGTAAGTATAAACAGTGACAAGCAAGTATAAACGATGAAAAAATGGTCATGACTAATGTTGGTTTCGCAATTAATCATTATTTCAAAAATCTGATGTTATTTCTATCTGTCAAAATTGTTTATATGAATCAGAGCTAAATCAGAACGTTTGCGTTCCCCTTCTTTGCTGGCATGAGGACAAACTCAGAAATAGAAACTGCGGGTATTGATAATATTCTACTTATGCAAGCACACTTAATAACATGTTCGTTGCATGCCACCAAAACTATCCTAGAACATAAATTGGGATGTTCGTATATCTGTATATATGGGACTAAATGAGTGTGTATCTTTCCTCCACTCAGATTTACCTAATATTTTTCTTTTGCAGTTCATATTCTATTTCGTGAAACATAATATTTGTAGTCTAAATGGCAACCGAGGTGCTCGGTTTTGGCACGTATGATGCTTGTATCCTGAAGTCAGCACGCTGATGACACGTATAATGCTTGTATCCTGAAGTCAGCTCGCTGATGACACGTATGATGCTTGTATCCTGAAGTCAGCACGCTGATGACACGTATAATGCTCCTATGCTGAAGTCAGCATGCTGATGACACGTATAATGCTTGTATATTGAAGTCAGCACGCTGATGACACGTATGATGCTTGTATCCTGAAGTCAGCACGCTGATGACACGTATGATGCTTGTATCCTGAAGTCAGCACGCTGATGACACGTATAATGCTTGTATCCTGAAGTCAGCACGCTGATGACACGTATAATGCTTGTATATTGAAGTCAGCACGCTGATGACACGTATAATGCTGCTATCCTGAAGTCGGCACGCTAAGGTGTAGTCTTCCAGAATAATTCAACAAATAGTGAGGTACGACAATAAATACCGTGCTGGTCGTGTTTATAAGTGGTTGGAGGACATGAAACACGCAAACTCGTCCTATGATCATCACAGTAATTTCGGTTCTGAAGCAGGAGTGCTGTTGCTGGAGGCAGTCTTGCTAACCGGTTGAGTTGTTTGGGCGACATCAAGTTCGATAAGTAACCTCTACAATGGAAGGGAGTGCATTGTGCTCTTATGTTTTTTGTTACACATTTCTCATTGATTTAATATTTGTTGCGGGATCACACTTCATTATCGGTAGCGCACATTAGACAGAAGTCGATTATCACAATCCACGTCCGCTCGCTGGTTGATTGTTATATAAGATATAATGTACACGATGACCGGTCCCGACGTAGTGAGTTCTACAATGGTATGGATATAATCAAACTGTCTATGATATAGTATATTTCTTTGCAGGACGATCAACTCAACATTTAGGTTATTTTTCAAGAAAACAAACTCTGATATCATTTGCTAACGAATTGCAGTTAACTGCACAAATCTGTCACTAATCCCCGGGAATCGGCTAGGCCAATCGTTCGAAGAAGATGTTTAGAAAAAAGTTATGATTGTAATGTCAAATTTGAGAGTAAATTGGAATATGTGGGATGTATCATTAACTTCTGAGTTCTCAAGCCGAAATCAACACAAAAAATTACCTATTGACATAGATAACCAAAGAGTCATCTAATTTGTGACATGTCCCGATGTTATAGGTAATATGACATCATTTTTTCACGTCTAACTCTGTACTGGCTTCCCAATCTCGACTTCGTTCTCCCTCCCTTCTTCGATACCCTCGCTATCGAAACGCCCACCTCCAGCCCGAGGCGGTGACAAACAAGACGATTCTTTATCGGCAGCCCACTGTATCCATTATATGAGGTGTCGCCACGAACAGAGACCAAGAGCGATGACTCAAATGATGTAGATCAGTCACCCCAAAATGTCCGAGACCAACAAGTCATATGTCAAGAGCAGGCGATACGATCACTAGAAGTGCGACAACATCGTATTTATTTACCGAGCTATTCCGGTAAAAACAGAGACAATAACAACACCAGGATAGGCAAGCTCTTGCGAAACCTTTAATTTTGAGGTTTCCATACCAAATAAGGTCCTTTCGATTGATATCAATCGCAATTGGCCGATTAAATTAAATTAAAAAATCCCGTTCCACTCATCCATAGCCATGATACAATATTGAATTAAAATTGGCAGTTGTTCTATGACACTACTGTGACATCAATCCCACTCGTGATAAATTAATAGAGAAGAATGATTGGTCCATCCCTCAGAGGGTGCTTCAAAATGGACGAATCAAATTCCCCCTGCCGGCGTGACTTGGTGTAGTTCATTGTCTTTGCTAATACACCTCAATCATTCCAGGGTCAAATAGGATGACCTTATACATAGCTCCCTTTGGTATCATACGTACCTTCTGATGCACATTGTAGTAAGAGTTCATCTTGTGTCGATGCCATTGTTTGTATTATTGTTTTTAACTAGGGGAAACAGCCTTATTTCTAAACAAACAATACATTTTCAAAATACGTATGTACTACCTACAACTTGAAATATTTTGAAATGAGCAAGAAAAAAAATTGTGTAACTCCACAATCACAATTTTTTATGATCATCGTTGGAGAAGGTACCCGAAATATATTATCCATGCGCTATTGTATATGTTAGAATATTCTCTCTACCATGCGCTACTCTTCTCAGAAACAAATTTTCCGGAAAAAAATGAAACGCATTTTATTTCCCGAGAAAGTTTTTTTACGATAATGACTGTGCATATGAAACTTGATCAGGGGTAAGAGTCACTTAATCACAAGCAGATTATTTTATTATCAACCGTTTTCAAGTTATTCCGGGATGGCGAACTTCTGCTGACGGCGTTTATTCTCTTAACAGGCGCGCATCAGAATGACGAAGAGTTATTTTCCCCTGCTGCGTTTCCGCGTCATGTTGGATACTGTCATCAGCTGCAAGTGGTCCTCCGTTATAGAGCTGTTCATTATCTTATTCGACCCATTACTAATAGGGTGTCACACCCCATTACTTGCTAAGGATGCGACCCATTACTAATAGGGTGTCACACCCCATTACTTGCTAAGGATGCGACCCATTACTAATAGGGTGTCACACCCCATTACTTAATAAGGATGCGTTTATATTAGAACTGAAATCTAACGGGAGGGCAGGAAAAGTTGCACACTCCATATTTTGACTTTTTTATGATTACGAACGATCGATAAAAATATTAAAATATAATATTTCAATATTTTAAAATATAAAATGCTCCAAAATAAACATTTCTAACTCACGATAGTAATTCCAACATTAGACCTTGTGCTGTCGATCCTATCCAAGCTTTGTACTTGATGATATCTATCTTATTCCACCATTGGACTTGTTAATAGATTCGGATTTTGCACATATAGTAAAATCAATATTAAATTCTTTAAATTGCTTAACTTCCCTTCGACAAATCCGGAATCGTCATTTATATTAGGCCAGTTATGTACGAATTCAATGAGGAACGAACTTTCTCTCTTTCACCCTCCATTTGCAAAGAGTTGTCCATTGAAGGAGCCTGATATTGTCAATCAGAGCTGCATTCACTGGAATACAATTAAATAGACTTTATTTAATTGCTCCTAACCTTAGTGGCGTTATGTTATAGGCAGAAAAAGTACTGTTGCTTAAAAAATTATATCTATGCGTATTAGTTGTTATACTTCTACACGGAAAATTTCCAACTACTCTGGGCTACAGCTTCTTTTCATACACATTTTTGAAAAGACTTGTCATGTTTTCCGTAATCAGTATGAAAATCCTGATAATATGTTGTCAACGGGTTCCTCGGGGCGAGGATCAGTGTGTTTTGATTCATGGACCAAACATAATAAAACGATTGATATTTAACCAAAATCACTCGCTTGCGTTGATGAAATTTATTTGAACGGTTTTACCTTATCGAGATGATTGATCTCTCTGGCACATTACCACTCAACGAGTACTCGTCAGAATGATTTGATGGCACTTCATATCCCTCTATAGCACATTACCACTCAAGGAGTACCTGTCAGAATGATTTGATGGAACTTCATATCCCGCTATACTACATTACCACTCAAGGAGTACCTGTCGGAATGATTTGATGGCACTTCATATCCCGCTATAGCACATTACCACTCAATGAGTACCTGCCAGAATGCTTTGATGGCACTTCATATCCCGCTATAGCACATTACCACTCAATGAGTACCTGCCAGAATGCTTTGATGACACTTCATATCCCACTATGGCACATTACCACTCAATGAGTACCTGTCAGAACGCTTTGATGAAAATTCATATCCCGCTATGGCACATTACCACTCAATGAGTACCTGCCAGAATGATTTGGTGGCTCAATTTATCCCGCTAAAGCATTTTAATTGCTGTGGTCAAACGATTATAATGTTGTGTGATCACCGCCATTACCAGCATTACACAGGTGTGCATGTCTTATTACACAGGTGTGCATGTCTTATTACACAGGTGTGCATGTCTTATTACACAGGTGTGCATGTCTTATTACACAGGTGTGCATGTCTTATTACACAGGTGTGCATGTCCTATTACACAGGTGTGCATGTCTTATTACACAGGTGTGTATGTCTTATTACACAGGTGTGCATGTCTTATCACACAGGTGTACATGTCTTATTACACAGGTGTGCATGTCTTATCACACAGGTGTGCATGTCTTATTACACAGGTGTGCATGTCCTATTACACAGGTGTGCATGTCCTATTACACAGGTGTGCATGTCTTATTACACATGTTTGCATGTCTTATTACACAGGTGAGCATGTCTTATTACACAGGTGAGCATGTCTTAATACACAGGTGTGCATGTCTTAATACACAGGTATGCATGTCTTATTACACAGGTGTGCATGTCTTATGACACAGGTGTGCATGTCTTATTACACAGGTGTGCATGTCTTATGACACAGGTGTGCATGTCTTATTACACAGGTGTGCATGTCCTATTACACAGGTGTACATGTTTTA
>SDVV010043529.1:0-10242 GCA_016164225.1 Gammarus roeselii
TGGGTGCTCACAAAATAAGTCCAGAAAGAATAATTCGCCGCATTTTGTGAACGATCACAAAAATTTCAGCTTGTTCCAAATCCAATAGTAACACTAACACTCTTCACAAGAATAATTATATCTCGTTCAAGACCTCTCCATTCTCCCCCTCCACTTCCCACGCGCAAGACTCCCCCCCTCTCTTTCCACTCCAACGACCAGCGTTTCGATCTCGTTGATCCTTCTTCATATCCTGATTGCGGTCCACCTTCGCTCGGCAGTTTAAGCGAATTAGAGAGTTTCAGGACATTCTTGAAGCGTATCAGAGGCAGTCAGGCTAGATATAGTTTACTAGATGCTTTGTCCAACTTTTTCGAGATTGATTGAAACAGTATTAGGAAATGAATCGTGTTACAGTGCTTTGTCCCCTTATGTTGGAGTGTCAGATGTTATTGTAATAAGGTGCCGTTGTGGTTCTGGCGCAAAGTTTATTTACTCAAGACTCCATTAACTCAACGATGAAACATTTCATTAAAAGATTCTGAGCTAGAAAGTTGATGACTATATTTCAAAATGTCAAGTTGCTATCGAATTGAAGCCTATAAATAATTCAAACCAACTAGATTGAGCAAATATAATGATGTTTCAGGGATCCTAGCACTGATTAATTATGTCCCTTGACTCAAAATTTTATACTAAGTATAATGATGGAAAATAAATTTCGTAAAGGATCAGAAGCTCAATTAGAATTTCTGGCGATAGATTTAATTTCGGAAAAAACTCTTTCATCTCATGTATTATGGTGTTTTGCTCCGATAGAAGCGAAGTAGTAAATATTTGTATGAAATTGAATTAGATATGAAAACCATACTCTGTTTTCACGTTACAAAATAACCGATGACGGCTTTTAATCCCCTAAGTATCATCATATTCTACCTCCAATTCTGAACGGTAAACTAGAAAGTGAATAAAAACTTGTGTTGTGTATGGATAAATTGCCACACGTTCAAACTGAAGTGGTACTCTGTGAAACACTCACGCTGATAAATATGATAATCAATGCATTTAATGTGTTCCAAATAAATATTTTTTTTTCTTGAAAAAACAAACGCTTCCTTAGGCGACATTTACACAAATCCATTATTGTGTCGTTAGTCGAATCTACATTAGGACTTTTTAAAGACCATGTATAGGAACACTAGGCTTTCAATTCATTACGGTGGATTTGTTTTACTGGATCAAGTTTCCTCAATGAAGATACTCGGTAAATGTTTCTAGCAACCGAGCTTTATCGAGTACTGCACCCCTATCAGGAGCACGAGACTCGGACTCCAAGGCTAGTCAATATGTGTTCAATACTCTGCACCCTATCAAGAGCCCGAGACTTGGACTCCAAGGGGAGCTAATATGTGTTCAATACTCCATACCCTATCAAGAGCACGAGACTTGGACTCCAAGGCTAGCCAATATGTGTTCCAAACTTATGAATTACCATTAAGGGGGTCCTACAAATATCTCATCAGCCCGCACTCTTCCGCGTGGAGTACAACATTCTCAGTAAACAAGATTATCGACGCGCAGAAAATAACGATGATAAAATCTAATCCTTAAATCGACCAGGTATTTAAAAGGACCGCAGGAGTATCGTACTAAGCTGTGACTTATGTTACACTCGTTGCAGCTGCGGGCTTAAGTTTCATTGTCAGCTTTATATGTTTTTTTCTGTACTTGAGAAGTATGTAATCACAACTCATAACCGTTTTCTAACACGTATGTACTAACACGAATTGTGGTGGTGGATTTAATAAATACAGGTTACTTCTGCGCATTATGGATGTTAGTACTGACTACGTCAGTATCTAACGAATCATACAATTGATGTTGACTCCATTTATTGCAGTCACTCACAACGACAGCAAAAAACTCTCGTTTGGTTTAGTTGTAGATCGAAAGTTTAACAACTCACATGCACAGCGACATACAGCGAATAATATTTAGTCATTTAATTTTGAAAAATCTGTTCAATTCAGCTACTATTCAAACCGATAAGAATTTACAATTGCATTTCAAGACCTGCAGAGGCCGCGTAGCAACGGATAATTATCAGATCCCCTTGGTGTGTCAATAATTTTATTTTCTGCTTCGTAGCAGGAGAAATTTAATAAAGTTTTCATAAGAAATATTGCTGGAGAGGGAGAAGGATCAATCTATTTATATTCGATAATATTAAAATTTCGAAACGACGGTGTTAGAGAATACAGTAGATAAAGACATATGAGAGTTCCTTCAACTCTATAAATTAACTGAACCGCTCTCAGCAATTCTCTCCATCTTTTCACCCATCATCATCACTAACGAAACCGAACAATATGCTCGTTAGCTTTGGTAATTTCCGTCTCATTCATTCATCAACAACAACTAACATTAAACTTGGAATACAGACGTCCACTTCACCCTACAATGTGGAAACGAGTGTTCGCAGCGATTCGATATAGACCATTTTGTGCATGCTAGTGTGTGGACACAACAATTCGTTCCTAATACAGTATCTAGACACATATCCAGACGACGGGAGCTCGTTGTGTGACTATCAAATCTTCAAAGCTCCTGTATTTTGTGTAAAGCTATGCCTGACCGGGCAAACGGTGTTGGGCCCGAGGCAGACGAGGAACCTGAGAGCAGAGGCTCAGAGGACGAAGGAGAGGACAAAGACGGCTCGGCCAGAAATGGTGGAGAAGCGGGTAACACCAACTTCAGAAAAAATGAAAGCTCCCCGAGTAAATTGGCGCCGATCAGCGCCAATTTAACAGCGTTATAGAACAGCGTTATAGAAGCGTCAAAAAATTGCAAAAGATGCACACACTGGCTGTGTGCAATCCAGATGATGTTGCCACAATCGATGGCAACCCAAGGACAGCCAATACCATATGGACAAAATTTATGAGGTGATGCCAACCTGCAATCTCGCTGATCTGCCTTATTTTCTTCCAGGATCTGATGTGAGTCGAATGATCCCAGAAGGTGATGTGAGGAAATTAAACAGCCTGAAGGGGTCCAATTGACCCTCAATTGAGAAACGCATGGATAAACTTGAGGACTAGTTGAACAGGCAGTGAAGAACATAAGTGAAGAATGTGGAGCAGACAAGATTACGCACTGATACACCAGCGAAACGTCAATGCAGGGAAAAATCTCGCATTTCAGAGAAAATATGAAAGCCGCCGAGGAAACCATTATTCGACTTGAAGCAGTAGCGTCCATTGACTACAGGAGTGCAGTTATACCAAACGAACGAGCGACGACGAAGGAGCAACATGGAATGACTTTTAACGGATCAGGTTTTGTCGCAACACCGGACAGTTCAACATGGAGCCCGACCAAAGCCACTCGTGGGCAAACTCCAGGCAAGGAAATCCGGATCACTCAACCCAACCTGTCACCCAACCACCTCCTACTCAACCTGTCACTCCACCTCCCTCTCAACCTGTCACCTCACCACCTCCCACCATTGAGCGTCATCCCACCCAACCCGCAACGACAACACAGCCTCACATCACCCGACCTCTAAAGCCAACCATGCCGACGATTCAACGGTTCGATGCGGCGCTTTGGTTGCTTGGGGTAAACACCCCAGCTACCCAACAAAGGAGCCTCACTCAGCAAAGGCAGCTGATAAGCAGGGGACGGAGGTCAAATCGCATGCTCCACGCAAATAAGACGAAGCCGGCGGGAAATATCAGAAAGTCGATTGTATAAAAAGCGAATTCAACACCTCGTTGGTACAAGACGAATGACATCCAAAGGCATCTTTCCCTTACAACGAAGCAGCAAATATGTGTCCATCTATGGGGCATCACTCTTGAACAGGTTTTGAGTGAGATAAAGAGACTAACCGGAGATGGCAGCCACATAGCCCGCGTCCGGAAGTACTACGAGAGCAAGAAACGCCTGGAGCCTCCAAATGAAATTAGGGGAACGCCTTTCTTCACATCAAATGCTAACTCCTCTAGGAAATCTCACTTTGGTCACTTTTAACTGTAATGGGTTTGCGAAACAGATAGATAGTGACATATGTGCGCCTAAAGGAGAAATTGCTATTCAAGCAAGATCTCTCGATTTGTCTCGCTAGAGATGGCTGCATTCATTATTTCTCCATATCATCAATCAATTCAGAGGAGAAGATATTGAGATGACACCCGTTTGGTGGACTAACCATCTTGCGGTCTGATAGAGTGAGTCCATTTGTAAAAATTGAGCAGTACAATGATGATAGGATTTTTGGGTTATCTGTGAATGTAGAGGGAATGTCTATTCCATTTATAAATGTGTATTTGCCTTATGCAGCTCAACATAATGTTGAATTAGCAACTGTGTATAATGGGAAGTTATAAACAATCCTTCAAGGTTCAAAACATGATCATGTATCTGTTATGTGTAATTTTAATTTTCACCCAGGCAGCCGAACATTTAGCGAGTTGCAGATACTCCTGTCAGATTATGAACTAGACCATGTGGAGATGTCACAGTTACCCCGGGATACACACACTCATATTATTCACAATGGGAGAACAGTGAAATGATTATACCACTTAGCCCACACCCCAGCAATAGCCAACAATATTACTCGAGTGTCTGTAAGGGATTAGACCCCTCTGTCTGATCACTTGCCGCTCCATGCAGAGCTCACATTACATACGCTCCCTGTAATGGTCAATGGGGATGCCGCCACACAGTCCATTACCTGGCAATTCAATGATATAGCTAAATTAATTTATTCTGTTTAGTGCTTATCAATCAGCTCGGGAGCTTGCCACCAGAGGTGCTACGGATTCATGCACAGCTGATAGAGGCAAGTTAGACGAGCTCTACGAGTGTTTACGTGGGGTGGCTCAGGTGCTTGGCAGAGCAGCATATGAAGAGTGAACACCACGGGGAAGGCACAGAACACCAGGGTGCAAAAGGCATGTGGGTGACTTACACGAAGCAAGCAAGCAGCCTATGTCCGATGGCGTGATGCTCACCAACCCCAACCAGGCTTATTGTACAATGAAAATAATAGATCGAAAAATGCCTGCAAATGACGCGATGCGCTACTGTGAGAAACACGAGTGTGTCAGAAAAAAATGGTTTGTGGGAGGATGATTGATATCAGCAATGAAATGAAAAATCTAAAACCTAATGAAAGCTTTGTTTCTCAATCTGTTAATGGCCTGACAGGGGAAAGAAATGTTGCTGATATGTGGAGCGAACGTTTTGATGGTGTCATGAACAGTGTCAACATGATGCCCTCAATCGGGACAGTGATGATGATGTTTCTATGTGGGAACTTAGCACCGCTGTTAAGAAATTAATAAATGGCAAAGCTGTGGGAAAGGATGGTGTCCTTGCGGAGGTATTCAAGTATGGTCCTGTTCAACTACTTCATGTCATGTCTATTTCCTTCACTAGCTGCCTTAAGCGTAGTTACTATCTTGAGTTACTTATGGGTGTTGTTGTAAAAATCGATTAAATCGAAGAAATAGTTATCCAGAACAGGCTTGGCGACTGTCTGAAAACAACGCCCAACCGATTTGGGTTCAAGCCTCATCATGGGACGGAAATGGCTAGCTTCACATTATGGCAGGCGATTAATTACTTTCTCGGTGGATGGTAACCTATGTACCTTTGTTTTTTGGATGTCAAAAAAGCATTTGATCCAGCCAATCACTGGGCACTGTTTAGAAAACGTAATGAGAGAGGGGAGCCAATTACCATTGGTAAGCTAGTAATGTATTGGTACCAGCAGCAGGAATGTGTAATACGATGGGGAAGCTCATTGTCAAACCCGTTTCGAACAATTAATGGTACAGTATAAGGCATGTCGACAGCTTACATGACCGACTCTCTCATATCCGTGTTGTGTGTCACACAGACGGGTGCTGTGTTAACGCGATTAGCTATGCAGACGACATGGTCCTTCTGGTTCACATGTCGATGCTCTTCAGACGATGCTAAATATATGCGAGACTGAGGCCGCGAAACTAGACATCGAGTACAATACCAGGAAATCAGTGTGTATGCTAGTGAAACCATCCCACCAGAAGTTCCAGTACAGAATGGACGGGGTACTTAGCGGGACCCCGCTGGAGAATGTGGACAGTTCCTCGTACTTGGAACATTTGATAACAAATAACCGGTGTGATAATGACGATATCTATAAACAACATCGGAAGTTAAGTGCGGTTGGCAACCAACTTATTCGGAAATTCGACTCTTGTACAACGGATGTTAAGTTGGAATAATATGTACTATAATTCATTGTTGTGTAAATTTACGAGAGGTACTATGAGCAAACTGCGAGTAGCATACAATGACATATTCAGGAGACTGGTGGGTGGCCCAAGAAGAACGAGTGCTAGCCTAGTCTTTGCAGAATACGAAGTTGATTGCCTGGAAGTAGGAGCAAGAAAAAGTGTGTACAGCCCTCAGGAACGAATTGAATTCTCGAATAATCCCTTCCTGGAGAGCGGTATGAAACAGTGAGGGATACAAACTGGACCCACTTAAAGAAAGATGGGGCAGAATACTGCTTGTGCAGGAACATCCCAATATTAATATGAATAATTTTTGACTCCTAACTGCATATCTAGGTTGTGGGCCCAGGATGTGTATTTTATTCAATAAGGGAATACCCATTCTCTATATCGTACCCTCACCGTCCTGGAAAGCTGGCCCATCTTCCCAAGTAGAGCCGTAAACAATGCTGTCGAGCATAACTTGTGTTGGCTCGCATTTACTGTCCCAGAGGTCTCTTCAATACTGAAACAGAGTGTGTATAGTTCAGGGAGACGGGGACGATGGGCGAGGGCGAGGGGTGGGGCGGACTGGGGGTTTATAGTGGGTTTTATGTGATGCGTTATATGAAATAGGGAGGCTTAGATGATTATAGTAGTGCTGCGCTGAAGGTTTATAATGGGTTATATTGTTGTTGGAGTGGCGTTATAGAGGGTCATGGAGTTAGGACTAGGCAAGCACAAACCAGGTACCTATGAATTAGTAGATTGTGATGACAATGAGAAAAATAGTCAATTGTGATGACAAGCAGAAAATAGTTGATTGTGATGACAATGAGAACAGTAGATCAACATTGTTTTCAACTCCACCGACAGTATGAACAGGAAAGATCTAGGACGCAGCGGCGTTGTGGTATTGTTTGGTAAAACACTTAATTTTAATTTTCTCAAAACAATCCTTGTGCGCTCGTGCAGCACAAAGTCGTGGTTACCATCTGCACAGCACTCACTCCGATCATGATTGTTTCATTGAAAAATTGTCTGACTATTCTGGAAGGTTACCCCAAGTTTTCTGTGTGTTGACTTATTACCTCCTTCCCAGTAATCGAACTAGGAGTTTAGCAATACTGGATTGAGACAGTGTCTAATGTATTCATTTACCCCCAGCATAAGCATGCGTTGGTGACCTTAGCAGCCGCATGCTTTAAAAGCCACGCCCAGCATCATAAACAAGAAATATAATAATAGGCATGCCCGTGTTAAAATCTTGCCGAGGTAGCCGTCAGGAGCGGTTCATTACCTGTTTTTTTAGTGGGCATGATACGTTATCTAATTACATGTTGCCAAGATATTGCCCGATTCTACGAGGAACTTCTAGACAAAATATTATGTAAATGTACTCAAATACTATATTTTCCCCAACTCTATCACAGGGGACTGTGTCAAGCGTCATTCGGAGGTGACATTTCAGGCAGCATATTACCAAAATGCTCTTATTTCTCCAAATTAATGAATTAATAATGTTGTTATTCTCTGAATAATTCTCCCCAGGCCTCCTGCCTGACATCAGCGCAAAGCAGTTCCGGTCCCCCATAAAATGAGATTCATACATGTTTCAGCCACTATCAGTGCATACCAAGGAGGAGGGTAGGTGACAGTTGACGTAAGGAGGAGGGTAGGTTACAGTCGACGGATCAATGAATATTAACGAGGAGGGTAGGTGACTGTTGACGGATCAATGCACAGTAAGGAGGAGGGTAGGTTACAGTTGACGGATCTATGAATAGTAACGAGGAGGGTAGGTGACAGTTGAAGGATCAATGCACTGTAAGGAGGAGGGTAGGTGACAGTTAACGGATCAATGCCCAGTGAGAATTAGGTTAGGTTAGAGTTGACGAATCAATTAATAGTAACGAGGAAGGTAGGGAGGACAGTTGAAGAATCAATGAATTGTACCGAGGAGGGTAGGTGACAGTTGAAGGATCAATAAATAGTAACGAGGAGGGTAGGTGACAGTTGACGGATCAATGCACAGTATGGAGGAGGGTAGGTGACAGTTGAAGGATCAATGAATAGAAACGAGGAGGGTAGGTGACAGTTGACGGACCAATGCACAGTAAGGAGGAGGGTAGGTTACAGTTGAAGGATCAATGCACAGTGAAGAGGATGGTAGGTGATAGTTGACGGATCAGTGCATAGTAAGGTGGTGGGTAGGTGACAGATGACGATTCAATGTATGACGAGTATGAGAGTAGGTGACAGTTTACGGATCAATGGACAGTAAGGAAGAGGGTATGTGACAGTTGACAGATTAATGCACATTAATGAGGAGGTTAGGTGAAGGTTGACGAATCAATGCATAGTAAGGAGGAGGGTAGGTGACAGTTGAAGTAAAAATGAATAGTAACGAGGTGGATAGGTAACAGTTGACAGACCAATACTCAGTAATGACGAGGGTAGGTGACAGATGAAGGATCAATGAACAGTAACGAGGAGGGTAGGTGACAGTTGACGGATCAATGCACAGTAAGGAGGAGGGTAGGTGGCAGTTGAAGGATCAATGAATAGTAACGAGGAGGGTAAGTGACAGTTGAAGGATCAATGAATAGAAACGAGGAGGGTAGGTGACAGTTGACGGATCAATGCACAGTAAGGAAAAGGGTAGGTTCCAGTTGAAGGATCAATGCACAGTAAGGAGGAGGGAAGGTGACAGTTAACGTATCAGTGCATAGTAAGGAGGAGGGTATGTGACAGTTTACGGATCATTGGACAGTAAGAAGGAGGGTATGTGACAGTTTACGGATCAATGCATAGAAGGAGGAGGGTAGGTGGCAGTTTAAGGATCAATGCATATCAAGAATGAGGGTAGGTGACAGTTGACGGATCAAGCATAGCAAGGAGGAGGGTAAGTGACAGTAGACGGATCAATGCCTAGCAAGGAGAATGGTAGGTAACAGTAGACTGATCAATGCATATATAGGAGGAGGGTAGGTAACAGAGTAGGATGGCTACTCTCTCAGGTAATTAACGTTACTACTGAGGAGAGTGCTTTCTCTAAAGCAACTCTTCTATCAATTGAGCTTGGTGTTCAACATAAGTGAAAATAACTTCACTAGACAAGAAAGGAGGCTTTTTTTAATGAGTTACAAGAATACTAAGGCCGGAAGAAGGGTCACCGTGCATTCACTGGTTAATCATCGACATAGAACGAAAAATAACTCTGAAAAGGACGAGTTGCCCGACATAAAACCTCATGTTATTGTGTAAATGAATGCAGAATAATTAGAGAGTGATGATAGAAACGGCTTATGGGAGATCACATGCAATGTAAATGGTGTATGACATCATTAACTGTTTTTCTTAAGAAAATTGTATGAGCAACAGATTGTGAGGTCACACGCCTTGACAAATGTTTGTCCGATCACTAGCTAGTTTTTACAGCCTCATCTGAATCATTCATCTTCTATTTATAAACGTTTTATACGAGACACTTGCCCATTTATTGACCTATAGAATACGACACTTTGTTTGCAGTAGATTGAGTGCTGACGAGGCGTGCGGACACAATAATACTCACCATTTGACCCTAGCAGTAACCAGTGTCACTACAAGTTACTCTCAACTCCTCATAATTTGATGGACGCTTGTCCATTCCCAAATGAATTGACTACCAACGTTCTGTTGATTCCACAATTTACTGTAGCAAAATGAGCAGGCGACAGTCACGAAAAAAAGTATGACTTGCATTTACCTACTTAACGAATGTTCAGCATCTGGATAAATAACGAATCAGTCATAGCGGCAAAGATTCGACTTCATGTTTTTTTTCGGTTTCAGGTTACAATAATAAACTGAATACATTTTATTGACGAGGAAGGATCAAAATTATTCTAAAAGCATCCCGAACGTTTTTATTCATATTTATTATTAGAATTATAAGGGTTCTTTACAGCTGACCAGAGTGCTGCACTAAAACAAGCATAACAAGTCT
>SDVV010043530.1:0-10241 GCA_016164225.1 Gammarus roeselii
ACCGTGCTAGTGCTATTGACAGCAACTGCGGGCACCGTGCTAGTGCTATTGACAGCCACTGCGGGCACCGTGCTAGCGCTATTGACAGCCACTGCGGGCACCGTGCTAGCGCTATTGACACCCACTGCGGGCACCGTGCTAGCGCTATTAGAGCCACTGCAGGCACCGTGCTGGCGCTATTGAAAGCCACTGCGGGCACCGTGCTAGTGCTATTGACAGTTACTGCGTCCACCATGCTAGTGCTATTGACAGCCACTGCGGCCACCGTGCTAGCGCTATTGACAGCCACTGCGGCCACCGTGCTAGTGCTATTAACACCCACTGCGGGCACCGTGCTAGCGCTATTGACAGTCACTGTGAGCACCGTGCTAGCGCTATTGACACCCACTGCGGGCACCGTGCTGGCGCTATTGAAAGCCACTGCGGGCACCGTGCTAGTGCTATTGACAGCTACTGCGGCCACCATGCTAGTACTATTGGCAGCCACTGCGGCCACCGTGCTAGTGCTATTGACAACAGCCACTAAGGGCGCCGTGCCAGTGCTATTGACAGCCACTGCGGGCACCGTGCTAGTGCTATTGACAACAGACACTAAGGGCACTGTGCTAGTGCTATTGACAGCCACTGCGGGCACCGTGCTAGTGTTATTGACAGCTACTGCGGCCACCGTGCTGACGCTATTGACAGCCACTGCAGGCACCGTGCTAGCGCTATTGACAGCCACTGCGGGCACCGTGCTAGTGCTATTGACAGCCACTGCGGGCACCGTGCTAGCGCTATTGACAGCCACTGCAGGCATCGTGCTAGCGCTATTGACAGCCACCGCGGGCACCGTGCTAGCGCTATTGACAGCCACCGCGGGCACCGTGCTAGCGCTATTGACAGCCACCGCGGGCACCGTGCTAGTGTTATTGACAGCCACCGCGGGCACCGTGCTAGCGCTATTGACAGCCACCGCGGGCACCGTGCTAGCGCTATTGACAGCCACTGCGGGCACCGTGCTAGCGCTATTGACAGCCACTGCGGGCACCGTACTAGCGCTATTGACAGCCACCACGGGCACCGTGCTAGTGTTATTTAAAGCCACCGCGGGCACCGTGCTAGCGCTATTGACAGCCACCGCGGGCACCGTGTACTTAATTGTAAGGCTGGATAAACATCTACTGCAAGTTGGGCATGCAATACCATGACACAATGCCAGACCACGACACAGCGGCAGACCCCGACACAGGGACAGGTCACAACAGTGCCAGACCATGACAAAGCCAAACCACGACACAGCGCCAGACCAAGACACAGAGCGAGACCACGACACAGCTCCAGAATACGACACAGAGCCACAACACTGCGCCAGACCACGATACAGCGCTAGACAACGACACAGCGCCACAACACAGTGCCAGACCACGATACAGCGCTAATTTACGACATAGCGACCGACTAGGGATTCAAGCAGAGTATCGTCTTTGCTTATCTAACGTCAATTACGTATACAGTGTTTTGAAACAAGCGAAAGTGTATAGCATTCCAGATATTTCTAGACGTTTATCACTTGGATTCGTTTCATGACAATAAAGGGGAGACATATTTAATCGCCAATCATCAACTATTAAAAAAAAAGACTAGTACTTCTGACATCCATCGATCATATTTCCAACGAGATTGACTCGTTTACTTTTGACCATCCAAAGATCATGCAACATGATCTGGCATATTGGCTATAACCATTAACGGGTACCAGCATCCTTCAAACAATCATTCCATTGGCAGTCTAACATAATTCTAGTATACCTTGAAGTATGAATAAGAGAAAACAATTAAAATGAACGATATGATGTATATGCTGAGGACAATCACCAACAGAGGAGGTGCAAGGAGCGTAGACTGGGCGTCGCATGCTGGCATTGTATAGGCTGAGGACAATCACCAACAGAGGAGGTGCAAGGAGCGTAGACTGGGCGTCGCATGCTGGCATTGTATATGCTGAGGACAATCACCAACAGAGGAGGTGCAAGGAGCGTAGACTAGGCGTCGCATGCTGGCATTGTATGTGCTGAGGACAATCACCAACAGAGGAGGTGCAAGGAGCGTAGACTAGGCGTCGCATGCTGGCATTGTATGTGCTGAGGACAATCACCAACAACTCACACCAGCCGTAGAACATATGCGACCCACACCAGCTAAATAACAAGATTTTTGACTTACACCAGCTGAACAACAATGTTTGTAATTCACACAACCACGGTATGGACATCAATGTAACAAAGTTGTTCTGGTTAGCAGAGACAGTTGGGGACATCAGGACGACAAAAGTTACATACAAAAAACGTATGAGCAGGAGGCAAAAAATACCATCTTCAAAATACCATTTACATTTGAAACCTGCCCGGAATACATGGAATGCGCTCTCGGAATATGCCTAAAAATACTATTTCATGACATGAATTCCCGGCTTGAATCATCCTTGGGATGCAGAGTCGTGGTGGTAAATTGCATTCAATAGCAAATTTTGTTCATTGTCATGGTATTCTATACGATTAGATACGTCCAAAAAAATTTGATAAACATTTGTGATATTTTTATTTGTCTAGATTATATCAGATAATGGCAACTATGAAAGATAATATAATCACAATGGAAATCAGAACAACGTAATATACAAACAAAATTTGCGCATGACAAACCCCATGGTTTGTCTAATTTGTTATGTGAAAAACATTACTTATCAGACGCTTCCCAACTTAAAGGAAGCAGATGATAGCCCCCGTCGTGAACACAAACAGCAACTTCAAGGAAGCAGAAGATGATGACAGCAACCGCCGTAAACACAAACACAAACATAGATTTAATAAGCGGTCTTCATAATTCCGTTACATTTGATCTATCGCAGGTGATGACGTTGAGTTAGACATTGGTGAAGCATAAATCAATCCGTTGAATATCATGGATGTTGTATACTGATAACTTGAAACCAAAAATAGTATGATCCTAACCGTGTCACGCTCAACCAAGACGCAACGCCCATACACGGATCGCAGAGAGTAGCAGACGTCAAACCTGTACGATAGTCACTTCTTTTTGTGACCCAAGATGTCAAGCCTTTTAATCTTGCCAGACTAAACTACTTGTGACTTCTGGAAGTGGGGGTCATTGAGGCAAGGTTCCATTCATCTCATCAGAACAGTGTGCACTTTCTGAAACCTTGCATCACGAACACGTGCTGTTCCATTTTGACGGAAGAAGCGATGCCAGCCTGTCCGGAATTGAGCAGTCTAGGTAAAATACAGAAACGATGTAATTTACTAGCATGACTCTGAACATGAGAGATTCTGATTTGTGTAGACAACCAAAGATTTCAGAAAAAAATGGTACCTGACCGAGCAAAGCTACACTTAGCATAAAATGACTCAAATCAACTTTGATTGAACAAAAAATAATTTTCAAAAATATAAAGGGTTAGTCGTACCGTGAAACATTTTTGTGCATGAAAGCGATATGCCGATAATGACATCGAGAATTAATTGTAGAAAAAATGAGCGCTTGCGACTGGCACTTAATAAGAAGAAACATCCGACCAGCCTCGCGTAAATTGGATACCGGCTTTATGAACCAATTTTGTACAAAAAAAAAATAGAATTTGTTTCTCGTTTCACTGACAGATGCAAAATGTCGAAATCGTTAATTAGTAGTCAACCACTGAAATATATAATATACGTATTTACTGATTTCAAAACTTGAATAGAAATTGGCCAATAACTGACATGAATTTGGACGCAATGTGTAAGCATTATGCGCTCGATCGAAGGACGAGCATCACCCTACAATGTTTGCTACTTAAAAAAAAAAAAATTTGCTAGGTCATCCTTAATAAAATATCTTGCCGATCACATCCAGTTCCTTGAATCAGTATACTTTACTGTGGTACATGATGTGATAAAATATTTCGAGTACGCTAGAGAATTGAAAATTCTTAGTCAAATCAAATAACATGAATATAATAGCCACTAAACATGAAATAGTCACATAAAAAAGCATCAGAGTTGGAAAGTATTCCACGTTATCCTTCGATACGCATTTGGAAACTATCATCAAAGCTTTATTCAGGGTAAAATAAATCCAGTGATTCTTTCTTGGAAACGCATGCCGTTACTTATGCAATTTGCCAGGCAAATAACCTAATACCCTTCAAATAGAAGGAAGAAATATAAGATAGGCCTATGGAATAGAAGCAAAGTGCGGGATGGCACTGCTTTGTGCTGGAAGGTAGCGAGTGTGTTTTATATATTGCTATGGAGCAGCTTGGACGGCGCTCATTGCCTGCGGCACAATGAAGTCTATTCAGTTTTGGCCCATTCTCTAAGAACCACAGCCTCGTGACGGCGCTACGGGACTGTGGTGGTGTTGCAAGGGGGGGGGGGGGTGGCTGTGGCGTGTGGAAACAGGGCTTGTAGTGACGTGGGACAACGAGCTCTGGGGGCGCGTGTTGCAACTGAATGAAGACTGTGGCATGGGGCAACGGAGGCTGAAAAGGCGTATGGCAACGGTGTGCAGTAACGTGTGACAAAGGGGGCTGCAGAGGCGTGGGGCAACGGTGTGCTGTGGCGTGTGACAAAGGGGCTGCAGA
Organism: Gammarus roeselii; assembly: GCA_016164225.1. Taxonomy (NCBI): domain Eukaryota; kingdom Metazoa; phylum Arthropoda; class Malacostraca; order Amphipoda; family Gammaridae; genus Gammarus; species Gammarus roeselii. Next base: position 4,625 of record SDVV010043530.1, read on the forward strand.
GGCGTGTGGCAACGGTGTGCTGTGGCGTGTGACAAAGGGGCTGCAGAGGCGTGTGGCAACGGTGTGCTGTGGCGTGTGCTAAAGAAGGCTGCAGAGGCGCGTGGCAACGGTGTGCTGTGGCGTGTGACAAAGGGGACTGCAGAGGCGCGTGGCAACGGTGTGCTGTGGTGTGCGGCAAAGGGGGCTGCAGAGGCGTGTGGCAACAAAGCGGCTGTAACGTGCGGCAGAAGGGGCTGCAGAGACGTGTGGCAACAAAGCGGCTGTGGCGTGCGGCAGAGGGGCTGCAGAGACGTGTGGCAACAAAGCAGCTGTGGCGTGCGGCAAAGGGGGCTGCAGAGACGTGTGGCAACAAAACAGCTGTAGCGTGCGGCAAAGGGGGCTGCAGAGACGTGTGGCAACAAAACGGCTGTAGCGTGCGGCAGAGGGGCTGCAGAGACGTGCGGCAACAAAGCGGCTGTGGCGTGCGGCAGAGGGGGCTGCAGAGACGTGTGGCAACAAAGCGGCTGTAACGTGCGGCAGAGGACTCTGCAGAGGCGCGTGGCAACGGTGTGCTGTGGCGTGCGGCAGAGGGGGCTGCAGAGGCGTGTGGAACAAAGCGGCTGTAGCGTGCGGCAAAGGGGGCTGCAGAGACGTGTGGCAACAAAGCGACTGTAGCGTGCGGCAGAGGGGCTGCAGAGACGTGTGGCAACAAAGCGGCTGTAGCGTGCGGCAGAGGGGCTGCAGAGACATGTGGCAACAAAGCGGCTGTAGCGTGCGGCAAAGGGGGCTGCAAAGACGTGTGGCAACAAAGCGGCTGTAGCGTGCGGCAGAAGGGGCTGCAGAGACGTGTGGCAACGGTGTGCTGTAGCGTGCGGCAAAGGGGGCTGCAGAGACGTGTGGCAACGGTGTGCTGTGGCGTGCGACAAAGGGGGCTGCAGAGGCGTGAGGCAACGGTGTGCTGTGGCGTGTGACAAAGGGGGCTGCAGAGGCGTGTGGCAACGGTGTGTTGTGGCGTGCGGCAAAGGGGACTGCAGAGGCGCGTGGCAACGGTGCGTTGTGGCGTGCGGCAAAGGGGGCTGCAGAGGCGCGTGGCAACGGTGTGTTGTAGCGTGCGGCAAAGGGAGCAGCAGAGGCGTGTGGCAACGGTGTGTTGTGGCGTGCGGCAAAGGGGACTGCAGAGACGTGTGGCAACAAAGCGGCTGTAGCGTGCGGCAGAGGGTCTGCAGAGGCGTGTGGCAACAAGGCGGCTGTAGCGTGCGGCAGAGGGGCTGCAGAGGCGTGTGGCAACAAAGCGGCTGTAGCGTGCGGCAGAGGGGCTGCAGAGGCGTGTGGCAACAAAGCGGCTGTAGCGTGCGGCGGAGGGGCTGCTGTAGTGCAGGGCAAGGACATGTAATGCCGTATGGTAAACTGGGGGTGAAGAGCTCTACTGGTGCGAGGCAACGGGGACAGCGCTGAGGTGTGGAACAGTGCGTTGTTTTGGCGTGTGGTATAGGGGCCAAAGTTGCGTGCTGCGCAGAGGGGCTGCAATGTTATTTGCAACGGAAGCTACTGGAGCATTTGCCTAAAAGAGCTGCAGTGGCCTGTGGAAACGAAAGCTGCCTTCACGTGTGGTAACGTTGGCGACAGGGGCGTTTACAACGGGGGCTGCAATAGCGTGTGGTAACAAGGGCTGCCTTCACGTGTGGTAACGTTGGCGGCAGGGGCGTTTACAACGGGGGATGCAATAGCGTGTGGTAACAAGGGCTGCAAAATCGTTTGGTAACGGGGGCTGCAAGGTCGTTTGGTAACGGGGGCTGCAAGGTCGTTTGTCATCAGCACCTGCATCGGCATTTGGTAAAGGGGTCTGTCAGGTTGTTTGGCAACGGGGGCTGCAGAGGCCTTTGGCAACGGAGTTTGCAAGGCCGCATGGCAACGGGGACTGCAGTAGCGTGGAGCAACAAGGGCTACAAGGTCGTATGGTAACCGAGGTCACAGTTGCGTGTGGTAACGGGGGCTGCAGGGGCGTGTGATAAAGGGGTCTGCAAGGCCGTTTGGCAACAGAGGCTACAGTCGTGTGGGGCATCAAGGGCTCCAAGGTCGTTCGGCAACTAGGGCTGCAGTTGCGTGTGCAACGGGGGCTGCAGGGACGCTTGGTAACGGAGCCTACAGTGGCGTATGGCAACGGGACATCGTCAATAGCGTCGCGTATCCATAGTGGCGATAGTGTAAACATCGTCAACAGCAAAGGTAAACAGTATAGACATGACGGAATAAGGCAACAGAGAGACAGCAAGGTCTAGAGTACAAAAACGAAACATGATGGCTCCACATGAACAGGTCGCATAACGGGACGTGCTATTCACGAACACCACAAAAACTAGGACCCATGAGGAAGAGAACACCGACATGGGGAGGCTGTTGAGGCAGAACAGAGATGGTGATGGAAACTTCAGAACTATGAACAGATGGAGAAGAGGAGAGATTGGTAAGTATAACATACTGGACGTGGAAGATAGAAGAAATGATGATCACAATATAGATGCCGAAACATACATTGTTGGGCCTCTGGAAGTGAGTGGGAAAGGACATGATGATGTTTATACAAATATAAAGCTATACTACTCCTTGAGAAAAAATTGACAAATGAATTACAGGACTTATATAATTTATCGGAGTACAGTCTATGTATAAACAATAACATGAGTAATAAGGAAGATGTTAGTATATTCATAAGTCACAGGCTGGCTGTTCAACCAAACCTGAACTCTCATTCATCAGGCAAGGAATCGAGACAATTTTTGTTGAAATTGGTATGGCTTACCGTAAAGGTTCTGAAATATCGATACAAAACCTACTTAGAGTTGAATGAGATGTTCAGCAGCATTGATATAGCTGATAATACAGTATAAGTGATATAAATGAGTTCAAAATAGATCTGCTTTATTACCAAAGTTCGAATTTAGTTAACGACTATTGTAATCGTTTCCTTTTGCATGGTTTGTACCCAATAATTATTAAAGCAAGTCGTGCAACTGCTGCATCTATAACTTTAATAGATAACGTGTTCAGCAAGGCTGTCAGCTGTGCTGCTCGTGCCCCCGACCAATGCCCTAATTGCATTCAGAAACAGAATTCACTAATTCCGTGATCGGATAGTCATTACCTAACGCAAATATGGCAACCGTGACATTCACAATTCAAGGAGTCGCTGAAAACATACTACTTCAGTGATGTAATATCCACAGTAAAATTCGAGTGTGCCGTTTCACAGTGTTCCAATTGAGCTGTTACATGCGTATTTATCTCTATAACAGAAGAGCTTCGTCGCAAACAAGCTCCATGGATGACACCGGGTTTACTTGTCTGAACGAAAAACAGAGACAGACTGTACCGTCGATTCAAAAGGAATCCCCTCACGCATGAACATGAACATGAGCGGTACAAAAAAAATGTTTATCAAACTAACGTCTATTGTTCGAGAAAATCATATTCGAAATCTGATCGAGACCTCTCAATATAACTGAAAAGGGTTACTATTGTACCGATCAACGTCATCAAGCATCCACAAATGATGTCAAACGTTCTCGTCAATCAATTCAATAGCATAACTGGTGCCTCAATGACGTCGGTTATCAACAGGAGGACAGCTGTTGAACTTTATTAGATGATTAGCATCTTTGACCTTTGCACCTCACCCTGTGGGTTAGAACGAAGTAAGAACGGTGATTAATGCTCAAAGAGAGTAGTAGCACTCGTGGGGACGACATCACAAACAATGTGATTAGAGCAAGCTCGGGGATCATTGTAGCACCCTCGACTACGTAACTTTGAAGGTTACTAGTTAAACTACGTAACTAGACTGTATTCGTTAGACTATAGGCTCACTTTGTAACTAATAACCTATATAGGTAAACTTTTATGCTCAGCTCTATTCGTTAGATTATGAGCTCACTTTGTTACTAATAACCTATAAAAGTTAAACTTTTATGCTCAGCTCTATTCGTTAGATTATGAGCTCACTTTGTTACTAATAACCTATATAGGTAAACTTTTATGCTCAGCTCTATTCGTTAGATTATGAGCTCACTTTGTTACTAATAACCTATAAAAGTTAAACTTTTATGCTCAGCTCTATTCGTTAGATTATGAGCTCACTTTGTTACTAATAACCTATAAAAGTTAAACTTTTATGCTCAGCTCTATTCGTTAGATTATGAGCTCACTTTGTTACTAATAACCTATAAAAGTTAAACTTTTATGCTCAGCTCTATTCGTTAGATTATGAGCTCACTTTGTTACTAATAACCTATAAAAGTTAAACTTTTATGCTCAGCTCTATTCGTTAGATTATGAGCTCACTTTGTTACTAATAACCTATAAAAGTTAAACTTTTATGCTCAGCTCTATTCGTTAGATTATGAGCTCACTTTGTTACTAATAACCTATAAAAGTTAAACTTTTATGCTCAGCTCTATTCGTTAGATTATGAGCTCACTTTGTTACTAATAACCTATAAAAGTTAAACTTTTATGCTCAGCTCTATTCGTTAGATTATGAGCTCACTTTGTTACTAATAACCTATAAAAGTTAAACTTTTATGCTCAGCTGTATTTGTTAGATTATAGCCCCACTTTATAACTAATAACCTATAGAAGCACATTTTTATGCTGGACTGTATTTGATAAATTAGAGACTCCCTACGTAACTAATAACTTATATAGGCACATTTTTACGCTGGACTGTATTTGTTGGATTATAGATTCCCTACGTAACTATTAACCTACAAAGGCACATTCAATACAGCTTCCTGGCTCCAAGAACACAGGACCCGCGTTATCAAAATTCTCTAAAGCTGATATTGATGGGTTCGATAAATAGCGTGGAAGTCAAGGTTGCCACTTTTATGGACCTCAGAAAAGCTTTTCTGCCTGTTGACCATTAAAGTTTGGTCGCATTTGTTAACCATTAAAGTTTGGTCGCGTTTGTTAACCATTGAAGTTTGGTCGCGTTTGTTAATCATTAAAGTTTGCTTTCGAATTTACGGCATTATGAAGTTCGTTCCATTGACAGGAGTTGGGTTCGAAGTTATCTTCTCGCTAGAATACATCGTATGAGCTAGAATAGAGAATCATCTTATGTCCGTACGCGTAATACAAGAGTACCGCAAGAGTCGATGGTGCACCTCTGGTCTTCCTTATTGTAAACACTAGCGATGTGATGAGAGATCAAATGATAATACAATATACTCAACCGATAATATCCCAACGATGCGACAAGACCAGGTTATGAGAGTTTACCCACTCCTACCGCACAGGATGATTATTACACCGTGGATCAAGTTCAACGGAGTACTAGTGCAGGCCAGAGACTTAACTGGAAAGATCACGTCTTATTTGTAACCGGGAAATGGCCAAATCGTGTGGCGGTCATAACAAAATTAAAAATTGTTGAACAAACGTTGCTTCAAAATCTGCTTTACTATAGCCTTATCCACGTTTTGCTGACTTACAGTATAAACGAGTATGCATGCTTCTTCCTACAAAACAAACCTAATACTTATCATTCCTAGTCAATAGCGTGTCGTTAAAACACTCGCAAATGCTAGCAGACGTCAACACACTCTGCCTCAACACAATATTTACACACACACACACACACA
>SDVV010043531.1:0-10241 GCA_016164225.1 Gammarus roeselii
AATCTTTATCAGTTTGTCTCTGGCTGCGATAGGAGGTACTTGTGACGTATCGATCCGTCCTTGGGAGTTTGTGTGGAATGTCACTGGAATTTTACATCGCTTAGTGATGCTTTTACCATTCAATTATACTCGGAAAATTTATCTTTGATGCGGAAAAAAATCGAATAGGACTTCTGTTGAACATCGTCATGCTTTGAAATTGTAAGCTTGAGAGAACAAGCCTTTCTACAATCATATCAAATACTATTTGATTATACAAACCTATATTTTTCCAAATTTAAAATTAATTTGGTCATTGGTACAGATGTACTATTGCATAAGGCAATGTTTCAATTAATTTATCAAAAATTTGAGTCTATTCCTGTTTAGGCCATTAAAACGTAGACTCCAATTATTTGCCCGTTATTGCTGCTGCTGCTACCGATGATTCAAAACGAATAATATCACAGTTCTTGCTATTCAGCACATAAAAAATCTCCGGTGGATAACAGAACATGACAGCGGGGTCTTCTTCATTCCTTCACTCTGCCGACTGGATCGCGATGACTGAAATATCTTCTTTCAGATCTCGATACCCGGATATTTGCAGTACATTTTTTTACTCCTCTCTGATTTTTCCACAACAGGTGATAAATAGAAGCAAAGTTGTGGAGGCGAGCAATTTTTCGGCTATAGGGAGAAGTTCTTCTTGTAGAGACAACGTCCTCTTCTGCACCAAACTCGAAGATATTCTTCGAGGAAAAGATGTCATCTTTGAACTAGGGCAACCGGAAGATGGAATTAATGACGAGTCTGTTGGAGTTGGCATAGGAAGGCGAGGGGTGTGGAACGAGCTGTAAAATAAAATCTTGTTAAAAGGAAGGTGATGAAAGAGGAAGGGGCGTGCGGGGGTGTGGGGAAAAAGGAGGGAGTGATGGAGTTGAGTGAACAGGAAACAAGGTGCAAAAAAAAGTTGCTATTTTTCTCAACGTACATAAACTATAAACTATATCTGCATATTTTTAAGTATTTCAAAATGAACATTTTGCAGGTCGTTGATGATAGACTAGACGTGATTGATTCGATATGTATTCAATATATCCAGAGCTTCTTGAAAAAACTGTTTTTACATCCCCGAATACACAACATTGCAACCAACTTATACAACCATTTCTTCTATTTGTTACATGAAAGGTTATAAAAAAAGTTAACAGAAATCTCTGCTTCACCGCACTTTGTTATTAAAGTTTATTTATTTATATTTTTGTAAAGCGAAGTATATCAACATGAAATGTAATATTATCGACTTCCATGTGCATTCTGTGCTACGTCAATATTGTAGCTTCATCCTGTTCCTTTAACGCTGACAACGTGTGATCGGATAGGGCGTTTTTAATTTTCTTCATCACACATTTTTTTGCATAGTTCAATGTTTAAGGTTTGGATCTGATCATTCAGAATGTTCGCTACGAGATAACAGACCGACTATTTATTTATAAATTAGATATAGTACTCATTTAGAAATTAAAAAAAGTGACCAATTGACGCCAGGTCTCTTAAGGTGTATTCTAAGGCACCATGGAATAGATAAACTTTTTATTTGCGTGTACAATATTTTCCAAGTTTCAACTGTTTTGTTTCTATACAATCTATTTTGCCGCTATAACTAACTCCATATTCATTATTCAAAGTGTTTAATTGTGTTTAAAGGATATTTTCAGAACTTTAAGTGCTCCTCTGGTCACGAGTGTTTCAACTATTTTAGAGACTACTTTTTGGATATGCAGCTGGTGTCAATTGTATAATTATTCAATGTGATCACTTGAAATGGGAATTTTTCTGGCAATATTCAATTATGAAAGAGACAACTTCTTCCAGATGTTGAATTGGCATAACAATAAAGTGCTTATGGAATTAAATATGTAAAAAAATACAGTGCAAGTTGTAAAAAAAATATTTAATTATATAAATGAGCTAATATACATTTCCAAGACCCATTTGACCCAATGCTAGATTTTGAATCACATACAAGGATTTTGACAATTCATAGTGCCATCTTTTATAGGATTGGTAGCCTGCAACAAACGTACCTCCAAAATAAATTATTATCTCTCTCTCTAACCTCAACTGTTGTAGTCAAGGAGACGGTTCGTTTGATTTTTTAATATCATTATTTTTTAAGGTGTTTGGTTCCACTTCAGGTAATTCGGACGGATAACAGAACAGGCTAAAACAATTGATACTCAGTTTGAGATGATATTGTTGAATTCTGTGAATTTAAAGTTGGTCAAAATTAGAATTGAAAGTATTTGTATTGAATTACTCATTTGACCGCATGACCTAAAAGTTCCTATCCACAACCCATGATACTCTTGCGAGTAGGAATAACAGTCCTGTCGCATCAATTCTTGCGGGAGATTACTTCGGCATGAAACTGAAACGCACCAATAAAAATATTAGAATAACACTTTTTTCGCATGGTCTACGGAGAAAAATTAATATTGCATGCATCTACAACGCGCCAACAAAAACATCAAATCACGCAAGCATTGAAAATACTATTGAACGGCTAACGCTAAACATATTCTTAGTGCAAGCACCGTATGCAGGTGCGGTAGCGAAAAAGAACTCTGAGCCGAAGTTTATAAGCAAATTAGGCTTGTTCAGACATCAGTTTAAGTTAATTCGATATGATTCATGTTTCGGTATTTACATGTTCCAAACTAGCCGGAAAAGAAACTCTTCACAATTTTTTTGACAAGTTGGAAGAACTATAGAAAAACTATCGGCTCAGATTACTATAAATTTCCAATTGTAGTTTCAATATTGTACCTGTTTAGATGTCCAAATACTTTGTAGCTGAAATGCAAATCTTGCAAACCAATCTTTAAAGACTGTGTGGCGTGCATACCACTCAGGCGAACAGAAACCCAGGTCAAACATTAATTGACTTGCATAGATGGGCCAGGAAACAGAGACCCCTAGCCAACCACTACGTAACTTTCTAATAGACCAGATAATATGTGGGTTTTACATTGCATAAAGATCGGCCAGGAAACAAAGACCCCTTGCTAACCACAACGTAATTTTCTTATAGGCCAGATACTATGTGGGTTTACATTGGCGTGACAGAAGCCCAATGCCAAGCAGAATGTGGCTTGCATAGGCATAAGTGTAACAGAGACCTATGACCAAAGAATAAGCGGTGTGCATTGACTTCAGGGTAACAGAGGAACATGACCAGTGACTGTGTAGCTTGCATACACGCCAGGGAAAGAGACCATCAGCCAGGCATTACGTCAAGTTGAATACACATCATGGTAACAGTGACCAAGCTATATATCAGGCTTACATACACATTACGGTTTCGGTCCCGGCAAAATGCGACCACTGGATCCCAATTTCTTTTCATGACGTTTCTAATCCCAAGAAGTACATCACAAGATGTTTTCCGTAACAAACAAATATTTCAGAGGTACTTTTACAATATTGAATAGGACAAATCAATTGAAACAGTTTTCCATCATATGATCATTCACCGACTACTCCGGACCTGTGCTAGAAGGAGGCCCTGATGTAGAGACCAAAAACAGTACGGAACAGTGGAAGCCACTCGCTTAGCTTTAATCGGAGAGATCCTCTTCGATGGATTGTCTGTGCCTTCCAAGAGCGTATTACAAAAATACTGCATGCCAACCTCAATGTGTGATTTAACATTGCGAGTTGTTCATAATTAAATAGTTTTTTTTTACATGAAGATGGGAATAACTTTGAATTTTTGTGTTATAAACTTGACATACATAATTTGGATATTTTTCACGTATATGTAAAAAATTGGCTCACAAGATCTTTTTAGATTTCCTTAGGGAATGCGTGATTAATATTGGTAAGCGTCAGCTTCTAAATAAAACAGATTCCCAGAACAAAAACATTATGAACCCGCCTAAAATATGTTGGTCAGCTCTCCCCTGCGTCCGAGATCGTTTCTGCCTCTATAATTGCTCTCTTGTCCATCACTTAATATTCCCACTTTCTACTAAGAGACTTACAATGGTGATAAGGGATGCATCACAGAGCTATCTGATCATGATCTGGTCCCCGCCATTGCTGATGCGTTTCTCTGTATAAACAGTTTGTACCGTCGCGTTCGTTATCGCCAATATCAAATGAAAGATACTCCCTCACTCATGATATATCCTTTCTCGAATATATACTATCAATAAGACACGTTTAGTTATTGCTTAAATTGAAGTGCAAAAAGAGTTAGTGATCTTTGTAATGTTATCATGAAAATCATCAAAACACTCACAAACAAATCTATGCGTTATAGCTCTTAAATAACAACTGCAGTCAGAGCAAACCAATGGTGAAGGATCTGGAACTGTATAGGGACATTTGCTAGGGCAACCGTAGAGCCTCTCGCAGTTGGCTGGGATTTGTTCTTTGGTTCAAAACCAACCAATGGCTATTGAGGCTCGAGCTAACAATGACGTTTATCAGAACCGACACTACGGTGTATCTTTATTCAGCAACAATTGCTGAAAACTATTTGCTGATTGTATTAGTACGAATGAAAACGATCATCACAAATATCTACCGAATAAATATTTTGTTAATTCTTTATCTTTTTCACCAGTTACCTCTCTTGATATCACCTCAGATATTTTATTTAAATAATGCAAATATCAATAATTATTCCATCAGTACCATAAAAAATTATCAGATACATTATCCCACAATCCCAGCTTCGATTTCAGCAAGACCTCAGTACAAAGAAAATTTACCAACTCTTTAAAAATTGCCAGTGTGACACCCATTAACAAAGGTGGTGACCTGACAGATACAGGAAATTAACGACCCATCTCTGCACTTCCATCATTTTTCAAATTATCGGAAAAAATAGTTCACAAGTTACTATTCCGTTAGTTGAATTTAAACAGTATCCTTCGCAAAAACAGTACGGCTTTAGCGCCAACAAAAATACCACTTAAGTCATATTAAACCAACTGCAGTACCAAACTACATACGATTCTCTCTATTTCTCGACTTTCGTAAGGCCTTTGACTGCGTTGATAATATAATTTTGTGGGCTAAACTAAGGACCTATGGAATAGGACGAATCGCTAGTGATTGGTTCACTTCATATCCGTCCAACCAATAGCAAAGGGTAACTGTTATCGGAAGATAATCTGCTATGCACAATATTAGTCATTGGGTTCCTCAGGGTTCTATTTTTGGGCCCCTGCTTTTCTTATTGTTAATAAATGATATAGTTGACGCATCGTTCTTTTTTTACGTTTATATTGTTTGTTGATGATTGTTCTTTATCGACTTGCATCCCTTCAAACATCATAAACGGAATAATTGCCTCAATTATGAAGAAACTCGATCATGTTAAGAAGTGGCTAACTGCAAACCTAACTGGACTAAATGGTGAAAAAAAACAGGTACACATTATTCTCATAAAGGCGTAAATTCAATGCACTACGTCTGAAAATATGAATGAATTGAAATATTGAGATAGACAGCACTTAATTCCTTGGGTATATATAGATAAAATTCACCTTTCCAAAATCACGTCGACACCAGAGCATCTAAATTGTCAGTATCTCTGGGCATTCTTTACAAATTAAATAAATTCATCCCTCAATATATCCTTAAAGCCCTTTGTTTCACGTTGTTCCAGCCGTTCATAGTAGGAGCCCGGTATGGAACAGACAAGAATGAAACTGATAAAATATTTGTACTGCAAAAGAAAGCTATTAGAGGTATAGATAATCTTCCTTTCAATTCTCATACAGGTCATTTGTTAAAACAATGAGTATTCTGAAACAGAAAGATCAATATTATTTCCAAATAGCCCTATACGCGTTCAAAACTTTTTACAGAAACTATGATTAAAGAACAATTCAATTCAATTTTGAAATTCTTGGATGTACACAATCATTAAACATGAAAGGCGAATAATCTTGTAATATCCCGGTATAATAGATTCAAAATCCCATCCAGTAACCACTTCAACTGTGTTCGAATTTGGAACAAGTTAACTACTTTTTACCCTCAGAATGTTTCTCTTCCAGTCTTTGAGTCAAAACTGGAATAGTTATACCCATCATCCTACTAGCCCAACAATGATCTACAATCGCTTTATAGTTTTCTCACCGTTCCTTAATCATATCTGAATTTGGAACCTTGTTAGAAGCAGATGATTTACCAGCTAACAATATTGCGGTATATTTGAAGTTTTCTTCTTTCAGTGTTAGTAGTACTCTTTTGTAAAATAGTGTCAGTTATTTAACTCTCCCTGTGTTGCTTCCAGTTGGTATCTAGGATTAATAAATCTGTGTACATTTCTTATAGGTATTTTTGGCTTAGATAAAATCGATAGGTTGGTACGTAAGGATACGGATGCGCCAGAAGCTCTGAATAGCTTTGATAGAATCCTAAATTTTGTACCCTGAAATATTAAAGCTGTGAAATGAAATAACCTGCAAACTGTGCAATCTTATTGTAATAAATTGTTTCAACCGTTTCATGGAGTCTGTTTTGATTTTGCTAACTTGGTAGTACACGCGAAACGATAAAATAAATCACATGGAACCCTGCGGGATATTGTTATAGCAGCTGGCATAAGAGTCCAACATGGTATATTACGCCGATTGATGACATTGCCGAATATTTTATTATTTCTATTGATTTTCTCTTCTTCGTCTTAGATTTCAGCGGAAATTATCGGATGAACTTTTAGGTATCGAAGGGAAATTGCCTTTTTGACTGGACAGGAGGGTTCGAGGGGCAGGTGTATTCGAACAACCTATCTATGGGAAATCAAATTATGTGTTCTGGGTGTTCAAGGATCTGGAGAAGTTGATTGAGACTGGAGTTGAATACGAGTGGTACAGAGTTTTAAAATTGGCAGTAGAGCGTGTATCAGAGTAATGAGTGAGGTGTGTGAATAGTCGCCGGCGATGGAGACACTGAGATAGGTTTGCCTCATGCTTTATTGGCTGTTCACCGAGTATATGGGTAGGACAGTCAGAAAAATTAATGTGTGCACCGATTAGAGGCTTAGATTAGTTGTGAGTAAACAGGTGATGTTTCAGTGGTGTCAATATTGCGGTTGACCAGCGACACCACACAGGTGGCCGACTCGGAGGAGAAGTTATGTGAGCGGTTAGCTGTGTTTGTTAGTCTTTGGGCCAGAAAGAAATTGAAAGTGAGTAAAAGTGAAGTAGTGAAATGTTTTGTGGAGTAAAGTTGCCAGCTAAATCAGTGTCCGCCCATGTGAAGAAATGTCTGACGAAGGAAAGGGTTTACATATCTAGGCTCAATGTGGCTAAGAAAAAAGGCGTGAAAACGGAAGTGAGAGGTAAAGCTCTAGTTCTGCTGAGTATTGGGGGTCCTGAGGGTGTGATACGGGAGTGGGAACTTGTTGCGGAGGCGATGAGCTGATTGTATTAGGGGTAGTTCTTCCAACTGGGTCGTATGATATTGAGCGTAGTTGAGAGTAGCTGTTGGGATATCTTGCAGACACAACAGATTCCCGAGCTCCGAGATGATTCGGACACATAGAGATGATGAGAGAAGTGATCGATACGGTTTAAATGGGTGATCAAAACCGAGCTAGGCGTGTTAATTTAGGCCAAAAATGAATCCTAAATGTGAGTGGATGACTGGAGTAAAGAAGGCATTGGTGATTAAAGACATCACATAGGTGGAAGCGGAAGAGCGTGCATGGAATAGGCGTTAGTATAGTGTGACTGTATTCGTTTGACGCGGCCCAGAAGAGCTTCACCGCGCTTGGTTGTCGGTTGGACGAGTGGATTGGCCAGAAGTGAGATAAGGCCGCAGCATGGGTAAAATAGTCGCCGGTCCTCTGCTGCGGACACTGCTGTGACTGAACGGGCTTCTTGACCGATATTTTTACGTCTGCCAATGTTTATCAAAGTAATTATTACCTGTTTTTGTTGATATTTACGATGAATGTGGCTTACCATTACTGAAGGTCACTATTCAGATAGGTCATACAGTTCGAAATGAGGAAAAAATCGCTTTGTTCATGAAACTGTCAGTGAAGCACAGCGGGTCGATCCCCAGTCAATAACTGGTTAAGAAATGCATCCGACTTTCATTGAGTATGTTGCCGACTTTATGCAGATATCTGTTCTGTTTTTAATTTATTTCATGTGTTGATATTCCAATCCTTTATGTCAATATTTCGTCGCATTAACTGTCCCCTCATGATGCCTAGTCTGCTCTCAATACTGCGTCAACTTCGTTGAATTTTAGACAATGAATGTTTAACTTTGGAAAATCTCAACACTAATTCAATAAAAAGGTCTCTATACACGCTAATGGGGGGTTTGATAGGTGCTGGCACTCAACAATAATCACTCTTACATTTACACTGAAAAATGATTAAGGGAAACTGGCAACCTCTAATTGCCAAACTTGACCCAGAAAAGTAATGTATTTTTAGGGAAGCTAGCAAAAGAAAAACTCAAACCTGGTCAGCAAAAAAATATGTAATACATCAGAGTTCAGAAGTTTTTGAACGGTCAGTTGAGTAAATTAACGGATCCAATCTTTTAAGGAAACCTGGAACTAAGATGAAGGTTTTCTCGCGATACAACGAATGCATGCAGGTAGTTTCTGACGTTTAATTTCCTTTTGTATTGCATTCTGGGGTGTTATGCTTGGAGCGTCACCACATGTGGGTAACCACATTAATAGTTCCTTGTAAACATGTGTTATGCTTGGAGCGTCACCACATGTGGGTAACTACATTAATAGTTCCTTGTAAATTTGTGTTATGCTTGGAGCGTCACCACATGTGGGTAACTACATTAATAGTTCCTTGTAAACATGTGTTATGCTTGGAGCGTCACCACATGTGGGTAACCACATTAATAGTTCCTTGCAAATATGTGTTATGCTTGGAGCGTCACCACATGTGGGTAACCACATTAATAGTTCCTTGTAAACATGTGTTATGCTTGGAGCGTCACCACATGTGGGTAACCACATTAATAGTTCCTTGCAAGCATGTGATATGCTTGGAGTGTCACCACATGTTGGTAACCACATTAACAGTTCCTTGCAAACATGTGTTATGCTTGGAGCGTCACCATATGTGGGTAACCACATTACTAGTTCCTTGCAAATATGTGATATGCTTGGAGTGTCACCACATGTGGGTAACCACATTGACAGTTCCTTGCAAACATGTGTTATGCTTGGAGCGTCACCATATGTGAGTAACCACATTACTAGTTCATTGCAAACATGTGTTATGCTTGGAGCGTCACCACATGTGGGTAACCACATTAATACTTCCCTGCAAACATGTGTTATGCTTGGAGCGTCACCACATGTGGTTAACCACACTAATAGTTCCTTGCAAACATGTGTTATACTTGGAGCGTCACCACATGTGGGTAACCACATTAATAGTTCCTTGCAAGCATGTGATATGCTTGGAGTGTCACCACATGTGGGTAACCACATTAATAGTTCATTGCAAACATGTGTTATGCTTGGAGCGTCATCACATGTGGGTAACCACATTAATAGTTCCTTGTAAACATGTATTATGCTTGGAGCGTCATCACATGTGGGTAACCACATTAATAGTTCCTTGCAAACATGTGTTATGCTTGGAGTGTCACCACATGTGGGTAACCACATTAACAGTTCCTTGCAAACATGTGTTATGCTTGGAGTGTCACCATATGTGGGTAACCACATTAATAGTTGCTTGCAAACATGTGTTATGCTTGGAATGTTACCACATGTGGGTAACCACATTAATAGTTCCTTGCAAACATGTGTTATGCTTGGAGTGTCACCACATGTGGGTAACCACATTAATAGTTCCTTGCAAACATGTGTTATGCTTGAAGTGTCACCACATGTGGGTAACCACATTAATAGTTCCTTGCAAACATGTGTTATGCTTGGAGTGTCACCACATATGGGTAACCACATTAATAGTTCCTTGCAAACATGTGTTATGCTTGGAGTGTCACCATATGTGGGTAACCACATTAATAGTTCCTTGCAAACATGTGTCATGCTTGGAGCGTCATCACATGTGGGTAACCACATTAATAGTTCCTTGCAAACATGTGTCATGCTTGGAGTGTCACCACATGTGGGTAACCACATTAATAGTTCCTTGCAAACATGTGTCATGCTTGGAGCGTCATCACATGTGGGTAACCACATTAATAGTTCCTTGCAAACATGTGTTATGCTTGGAG
>SDVV010043532.1:0-10241 GCA_016164225.1 Gammarus roeselii
AGAACGAGGTTTAAAACCGTAGATAGGCATTCCTGACAACCAGAAGAAGCCTTTCACCTACGGGCAAGATTGGACCAATTGAACCAAGATTGGACCAGTTGAACCAAGACTGGCCCAACTTTGAAGTCTGGATCCGGGATCGAATTTTCCCCAATTGGATCCATCGACGCGCCACCAAGATTTCATGCTGGCTTTTATCTCTACCTATCCTTCTTCTTTCCCCTTCTTTATTATTCCAGCACAGCCTGAAGTTAAGTCAAGGGAATAGTATCACAGAAAACTGCATTGTCTCTTTTATTGTCCCTGTTCATGTTCATTGGTGCGGCATCATACACCTACCTTCTTAAATATTGGAGTCATTTAAATATAAGGCCTTGATAAAGGAAGCCTAACTTAACATTCCTTTTGCTCACTTGAGCTCATACAGTAATTAATTACCTGATTGCTCATTATTCAATTATTAATCAAATTACCAAATTGGTTTCATACTTTAATTAAAAAAATTATATTATTATCACCTAAACACCTAAAAGCTCTCGCACCCGCTCTAGCGACGTTTGGACTCGGGTGAGAATGCTGCGACACTCGCGGCCTCGCAGAACCATCCTTTTCAAGGTAAATGATACTGATATCTCTCAGACCAAGGATTTGGCATATGTCCTGGCATGCCAATACAGCAGGAGGAGCGATGGTCACTCTTCTGATGTCACATTCAGTACCCTGATGACAGAATCTGAACAGAGACCTTTTTTTTCACTCCTGTCTTTCATCTTCACTGGTATAACAAGGAACTCACACTCCCAGCACTGCGCAGCGCCCTTGCATCATCAACCTCAAAGTCTCCTGGCCCTGACTGCATCCCATTTGTATTCCTTCAGCACATCCCAGAAACCAAACTTCTTCTGCTCCTGTCATTTTTCAATTACATCTGGCAGATGGGCTTCCCATTGCAGTGATGTGAGGCCTCTGTTGTTCTTATCTTCAAGCCAGGCAAAGTGTCTACTGACCATGAATTCTATCGCCCTATTGCCCTTACTAATTGCCTGTGCAAGACCATGGAGAAGATGGTCACATGGCGCCTTCAGAGATTCCTGGAGCTGGAAGAGTGACTTGACCCATGCCAGAGTGGTTTTTGTTCTGGCCACTCAACTTTGGATCCCTTGATGCGACTAAAAGCGGCTGCCCGCACAAATTTTGATCGAGGCCGCTTCTGTGTGGTAGTTTTTTTTTATATATCCCTAGCATCTGATACTGTCCGACACCATGGCTCGTTACAGAAGCTGCACTCACTTAGTCTTGCTGGCAACTTGCCCCGTTTTATCCAGCAGTTTCTATCCCAACGTAAGATCTCCGAGCGTATTGACGGTCAGCTGTCTGATAGTCATCCAATATCTGTGGGTGTGCCTCAGGGATCTGTAGTCAGTCCGGTACTGTTCAGCATCATGATTGACGACCGATTTCGCGGGAGCCCTAACATTTTTTCTTATTCCTTGTATGCTGATGACGGTGCTCTTTGGGTTTCTGGTCCCGACCTGCCACAGTCACTGTCTACTATTCAGAAGGCACTTTGTGCTGTGGAACGGTGGTCTCACACGTGGGGACTTCAGCTCGCGCCCAGCAAGACAAAGGTCATGATTTTCACCCAGCGACCAATATGTGTCCATTTTCAAGTTTTTTGTCCACACATTTGACCGGAAACTAACCTGGGCTCTGCACATCGGCTGACTCAAGGAGACATATCAATCTAACCTGCGACTTTTATCAGTCATCTCTGCACGGGGACTTGGGGCCGACTACTCAACACTCCGACGCCTGCATACTACTCTCATCCACCCCAAACTTGACTATGGCTCTTTCCTGTTTGCCACAACAGCTGTATGCCACCTACGTGCCTTTGACCGCATACAATATGTCGCTCCACTATTTTGGTTGCCCATTGATGTACTCGTACTTCTCATCTTGAGGTTGAGGCAAACGTTCCTACTCTGGCCATCCGCCGAAATATGCTACTGACTAAATATGTATCCCGTGTCCTCACAGTAACATTGCATCCATCTGCTACTCTCTTTCGCACTTACCATCCGCATATCCTCTTTGCTCACCCTACTCGTCAATCAAGCCTTTGCAATGCTGCTCTGTGCAGGAAAATCTAGACCGACGTTCCCAGGTTGCCCTCGCATGACTCCGCCTCCAGACCTGCCGACTGAGTCGCGGACACTAATTCACAAAGACCCAGCATGCCCAATGTGTATCCTGTGCCACAGACTTGACCATACATCACGTCATGATAGATTGCCCGGAGTTCTCATCCCACCGAGAAGCCCTGAGCAGTTCTTGTGCTGCCCACCCTGGTGTTCTTGAGTATGTGCAACCTACTTAGTCGACTTTGAGCCCAAGGTAGCTACCCTGCATGATTAACAGGCGCCAAATGCCCGATGAGGCTCGGTGCCAGGAACGAACCATGTAACAAGATTATTGTGTCATTTATGAATTTAATGTCGGAAGTTATTGCTGCGTGAAATTCCATCCAGTGCGTAGTTAATCGACGTACTAAATTTAATAGTCGAATTACTGTTGATTTTCATAAAATCCGGCAGTGCGATCGTGCTGCCGAGATTCAGTCCGTCACAATACTGAAAGTCAAGAAGCCTTTGCGCATATGATAACTTAAACTTTTCCACTTTCTTCGAGATATAAAGTGCTAGGCCTATTTGCCAACAGGGTCACTGGGAATGTTCCCGATTTAAAGAACCAGTGCAATCAAGTGAATCAACACAATGGTTAGAACCAGACCATTGGCAGAGCAGGAACGGACAGAACCAAATACATACATTTTCTATAGTGTACAGCACTGGATACACACACCTAGGCATTAAAGTGTTCCATAACCACTTGAAAAGTTTGTGCCACTGGCTGAAGAAAAGACAACAACACAGAAGGGAAGAGAAGAGATGACTTTGCAGGCCCTAATACTACAATTACAAAATAGTACATTCACCTCCACCCCGTTCCCTGCTTAATGATGAATGACTGTTCATTTTTGACATGTTGCAGCTTAGTCATTTGATAGCATTGACCCCACTATTTTACTATCCAAGTTACACTTCTATGGAGTTTGGGGATTAGCATTAGATTGGTTTTGATCATATTTGCACTTTCTCAACAGGATACTATACTTCATAATAGATTATTAAATAAAATCTTCTCAATATTAGTCAAGGTGTTCTTTGAGGCTGAATTTTACCACCTCTATTGTTTCAAATCGCATTAATGATTCAAATTTCTCATACCTATTCAAGTGCATCTAATTTGTTGATAGTAACTATTTGGCATAATTATAACAAAGGGATATGGAAATTGTGATGTTGCTATATAAACAATGAAGTTGTATCTATAGCTAAATAGTTTGCTCAAATAAAATGTAAATTGCATGAACATTGTCAAACTTCATGACATTCTCATGAAAACTTTGGATTGATGTAACTTCAACTGAGGTGACTCCCTGCATTTTTTGCATACTTTAAAATAACTCAAAGTACACGGCCAAGAAACTTCATATATATGGTGTGTATAGCTACAATTATGACCATGAAGCACCGTAAGTTTCAACATTCTATCATGAACCAACAAAAAGTCACTTACAAAAAACTTTGTGGCAAGCTATGGTCCCAAAGAAGGGGTAATTTCCCACACCCCACATCCCCATATATCTAGAAATGAAACGTGAATTAAAAGTTTGAAAGTACCAATAGAAAGAGCATGCATATATTATTATATATCAGTAACTTGAAATAAAATGTCAAGTTGAATATTACCTCTGTGACAGGTCTTTTTGATGCTCGTCTTTTGCTGCTGACAGACTCGACTGTCAAAGAGATTTTTTTCCCAATTTCTCCGCAGGAAACAAAGTTTTTCTTCAATAATTGAAAACTAATGTTACTAGAAGCCATTTCTCCTCGTCCTGAACTAATTATGACCCTAAAGTATCAGTCAATGAGCAAACAATATGAAGAAATTATGTTTATAATACAATAAAACGAGTAAAAAATGTATTTCTTCAATTCTAAAGCAAACTAATTGCATTACCATAGATAGAAGACATGCTATGTAAGGTATTGTTATCTTGACATGAAAATATGATGAAAAAAGATTGTTCGTGTGTGTTATACATAAATTAAATCTTAGGCCTAGATTTGTCACCGTGTGTTATAAAAATTTGATCGTTATAAAATTAGTTATGCATTTTGAAATTAGCTCTGGTATCATTATTTTAGGTTATTTACATCCAGATATCATTATATGTGTGAAGAATTGCATTACATTACTTCTCATCAAAGAAAAACAAAGATATCTATTAACAAAATAAGTGCAGGGAATCACCTCAGATGATTTTTTCACCTGGGGTGATCCCTGTGGTTGTAAATTTATATATATCTACAAAAGTTTTATTTTCTTTCCAAAATCCTTCATACTCAACAAACTACAACATATTCTGAGTATCACCACCAAATTTGGCCCTAATCCAATGGAAACTAGCCACAGCATCAAAGTTTGCGGAAGGTCAATGTTTTCCAAACAAAATTATCAGGGACCTGAAAAACACCTATTAACTTTGTTGATTTTTCATCAATTGTGTGCCTGTATTGAATTCCTTTAAGTAGCTGATACCTAATGACAAAGACCTGCTCGTTCAAGTCCTGTTGTCAAATAGTGACATTTTTGACGTTTTGGTGCCCGAAAGGGCGTTTGGTAAGTCACCTTGTGTTGATGACTGCGGTGAATCACCCCGGTTGATGATAATGATGGAATGTTGAAACTTATGGTGTTTCATGATCATAATAGAAGCTATACACATAGTAAATACAAAGGTTTTAAGTCAAGTAATTTTTAGGTTATTTCAAAGTAAGCAAAAAATTCAGAAAATTACCCCGTTGATGCTAAAAGTGGCTTCGGGTAAGTTTTCTGAAAGCTAATGCTCTGCATCCCTTTCAGCATTTTCCTATTTGTTGTTTTGAAGAGTCCTTGGAGGTGCTGGCTTGCATGACTGTGCTGGCTCTTCTTGGTGCACCTGATGATTGGGTATGCTGAGTTCTGGGGGGGCTGAGAAGGTAAGAAACCTTTGTTCTGAACAAACAAAAATCACCACAATCATGTCTTCATCAGCATCAATGCACTAAGCACATCAAACTAATTTGAATCTTTGCTTGTGCCTGCTCAACAGTATCATGAGCAAGTCCTCCTAGTATGACTCAAAAATATATCTTCCAATTTATGTGCATTAGGATAAGGAATGAGCTGCCTGCTGCTATTTCTTGAATTGTCTACCATATCTGCTTCCAAAACAGGATTGGCTAAGTTTTTTGGGAATAGGTTGTTTGAGTGCTAGTGGACTTGTTGTATTCTCAGTCTTGTTATTGAGGTTTTGGTGTGATGCATCCTGTTGCTTATTTCTGTTTTTTGCCATTGTTTTTTGCTGGGTTATAGTTGTGCTTGGCATTTTTCATACAAATGGCTTTGGGTGTGTTTTCTGAACAATGAAAGTGCGGATCCTTTCCAGCATCTCCGTTTGTTGTTCTGCAGAGTCCTTGTAGATGCTGTCATGCATGACTTGGCTGGCTTCTCTTGGCTTGGTGCACCCAACGATCAGGTACGCTGCCCCCTTGGGGGCTACGTAGGTGAGAAACCAGAAGAACCATTAATGCCACAACCCATCAGACAACCCCACCTTTTTGGTTTCTTGAGAAGACTCGGAACTGCATTACTTTTTACGCTCCCCTTAGTTCCGGTAACTTGCCCCACCATCATGTCAACTGCCAACAGCAACCAAGAGAATGTTTTGAAAATTATTGGCTGCCTATACCTTACAGCAGCTGATGAATCTCACCAAACTGCATAGATCAGGCTCCCCTCTATACTCATATATACTTACCAAGTGAAGTCACTTCTGATAAACACCAAAATTGACAGCTTGGTATGACAACAGCTTGGTATTGCCACAGCCACCTACCTGCTTACCCAACACCCACCACAGCTCCACACACTTGCTAGCTGAACCATCAGGTACTACAGCTGACTGCAAAGGCAAGAATGGCCGACCAGAAGTACTAGTGTCCCAGGAGTCAACAGCAGCTGAATGCTGCCTCACAGCCCTCACTACAAGCTGTGCAGCCACCTAAACTTGCTCTCCTCTGCATTTTTGAGGTAGAAATCTACACAGCTAAACTCCTCTTAGGCCTGAATCACTGTGATGCTGGAGTGGTAGGTTGTGGTGGGTGTTTGTGTGTGTGGGGTGTGGGTGTGTGTTTGTGTCTGTTCTGATGTGTTGCTTCTTTGTGTGCTTCTTTGTTGTACACTGTGCTGTTCTAGGTTTTTTTTTTTTTTTGTCATTCATGCGGATGGTTCATGTGATAGCCAATAGTACGCACTAATTCCAGTTCCTATACCTGTGTTAACATTGCTGTTCTCAATAGCATACTGGCGCTCATGGCTGTGCTGGCCTCCCCCGGCTCTGCTGCTCCCCACTTGCTGTGGTCCTGCTGGAGGGGGCAGCAATGGTAAGAGACTAATTCCACTTTGCTTGTGTAGGAAGCATCACCATCCATCCATACACAGGTTCATCACCACTGAACTGTTGATGACACCCAGCAATTTGCTAAAGGGCACCTCAATGTGGCCAAAATCAAGTTCCACTCACACCTCATGACTTTTCCCCCTTTGGTGATGAACTTTATTTTGTCTTATGAGAAGATCAGCCTTATGCCTTTATGCATTTTCATTTATTTTATATCTCAACACCTTGCACACTACCTAAATTTAGGGACAAAGCTTCAAAGTCAGACATGACATACAGTAAAGTTGGCCACTGCTGTATGATGCCGAATGATACCAAAGAATAGCCAAACCGCCGCCAAAGTTGGAAGATATGGTAGATAAGTCACGTTTCATTTACAAAAGTGTAAGCAAAGATGCTGAAGATGAACCTGCAGACAACATATCATAAGTTGGCCAATAGATGTATACCTGAACATCCCCAGTGTGCTCCACCCCATCTCAAGTCTGGGCTATGAAAACACAAGGAAGCCAGGCTCACAATCCCTCTCTACTGAACCAAATCCCAAGGTGGTCGAGCAATGGTCTATCCCATTTCTGACACCAATTGTAAGCAATGGCAAATGCTCACTCGAGCTGTTCAAGAGGCAAGGTCATGGAGCCTGCCAGACTAACACCAACTTTGCGCACGCCAACCCAGGTTTTGGCCACTGGGACCAAGCTCACCTCGGGCTTTTCCACCCTTGGGCATTGTACTGTCTTTTCCACCCTTGACACCCTATTAAAGCCTTACAGGCTTCTCTGCCCTTTGGCACCTCTCAGGCATGCTGGGGCACCCCTACAGACTTTATGCCCTAAAAATAGCCACCCAGACCCTGGGTGTCCTCCGAGTTTAATTCTGGGTTGTTGACAAGCGCTGAAAAGTACTGGAAAACAGGTCCCCACTTCCAGGCCATATAATACATCTAGGATGCGCCCGCCCTGGGACCATGGATAGCGGGGCACTTAACCTTGATGCTCTCTCACCCTTTACACCAACATAAGACTGTTCCTGAACAATAGTGGGTTTGCACGCCAAAGATGCTGAAGATGAACCTGCTGACAATGGGCCAATAGATGTATACCTGAACATCCCCTGACCCCTAGCATGCCCCCAGTATCTTGACTCTAGGCTGGGAACACACAAGGGAGCCTCTCTCACAAAAGCGTTGCCACAGATTCCCCATATCCCAAAAAGTCCAAATTGGTGTGGCTGGCTCCTGTTACAAGGCAATAGCAGCAAAATGTACTTTGATGTGTTAATGGAAAGTATAGCTACATCTATCCAGAATAATGTCCTCAGTCATGATGATAATCTTGTATCGATAAACAATTGTAAGACTGCTATATCTCTTGGACTCATGCATTGGGTGGGGTAGCCCATTTTTTTACTTTGATATTACACTGTAGCTATCTGGTCTTATGATCTTCAGACAATCGTGTTGGTGCTGCCAGCATTCTCTCATTGTTTTTTGGGAGGACTGTGGACTTGCAGTTGGTAGGAGACATACTTTAACATTAGAAGAAGTATGCCAGAATTTGGAAGGCTTTGTCTAAGGTTGACTAAGGGTTGGAATTCACCAATTTTACAGTGTCTGGAGATTTTTTTTTTATCTCAGTTTTGGTGTCCCATTTTGAAGGAAAATCACGCCGCTGATGCCCATTTGTTCAGGGCCCCCATGAGTGGTCAAGGGCACTCCCTGCTTTTATCCTTCCTCCTCGCCAGTTTGGATTCCGGCAGTTTTGTTCTGCCAAGGATTAGCATCCCTTAACTTATTCAGATGTTTTGGATTTGCGTGGATGATAGTTTTGTGGTGGATGTTGTGTGTTTGGATTTTTCAAAATCGTCTGCTGTTGTTTCCCTTGATGTGTTAATACACTTAATGAGGAAAGTGCGAGTTGGAGCAGTTCTGCTTAGCAGGATTAGTTCTTTTTTGTTGGCCATTTTATGAGAGCTGCTGGTGATGGTTGTTGTAGTGAGTCAAGAGAGGTAGCTAGTAGTGCTCATCAAGGTTCAGTACTAGGTCCTGTGCTGTTGCTCATCTATGCGAAACATATCACTAATGGATACTGTTTTTTAAATTGTTTGCTGATTGCTGTGTGTAGATTTGGAACCATCTGTCCTCTGATGTGGTGCAGTGCAGTTCCCTTTTCGTCTTCAAGCGGGCCTTGGCTGAGGAGTTGGGGGTTGTTTTATGGGCTTTGCTAGACCTAGTAAATTTGGTATAGATATTGGTTTTGTTTGTATTTATGTCAGTCGTGTGCTGTTGTTGACTTATCATTGTTTTTGCTCAACCTATTAAGCATGATCCTACCAGTGCCCTGCTGCATTTTTTTTGTGTATCATGTCTGCAGTTGGATCTGGACAGTCAGTTTGGTTGCTGCATCCTAGAACTTGAAATTTTACTTGGAGGAGTGCATTGAGCTGTTGTTTGTCCCACAGTTGTTGACTGTCTTCATCGTTTTGTTTTCTTTGGACCTATTGAGCGCATTCCGACCAGCATCCTGCTGCAGTGCTTGTACCGTGCTGTTCATTTTGATTGCTGGCTTGCTGAGGTGTACTGCCTCCCATTCCTGCGTGCCCTGTTGGCGGGGCTGTGGGGGGCTGCAAAGGTGAGATACAGACACCTACATGTGGTGGTGGATGTTTAACTGAAATTCCACCATCATGTCAGAGAGGTGGTGGGAAGGCCTGTAGGATTGGCCAACGCAGCCTGCCGAGATCCACCGTTTGCTGTAGTCCTCACTTCAAAATGTCCCTCTTTGGGATGCACATCAGGCCCATCATATATTATTGCTCATCTGTATGGAATGTGGGTTTTCTTGGAGATCTACAATTGCTTGAGCTTGTGCAGAGACATTGGAGATAAAGTGCATATGATCTGATTGATTTAGATTACTTTTTTAGACTGAAGCAACTTGACTTGTTTTCTATGGAGGGAAGGTTTCTCAAGGCATACCTTTTTAAATACTGGAGGATCATCTGTAGTTTGGATAATGGTGTCAACCTCATGAGGGACTGTTTTGGAGGGCTCCTGATAAGAGAACCCAAGGACATCCCTATAAATTTTTGATACTGGCTTGCAATAATGACACCAAAAGATATTCTTTGGAGCATGGTGTGTTCAGTTGTGGAACAGCCTGCAAACTTATGTGGTGTAGTTGGATTCCATGTGCATTCAAGGTGCTGTGCTGCTGGTGGAGCTTTTGCGTGATGCTCTGTTCAAGTTAGTTGGGGGTGGTGTAGAAAGGAAACTTCTCTTCTATATACATGATTACATCTCTTGACCTCTGGATCTACCTGTTGGATGCTCCTTCTCCTTGTGGGTGTCTCATGTTGCCAACTTGGTGGCAGTGTCCTGTGTGGGCGTGTATTTGTTTATATATACACATATGGTTTTGTGTGTTTTCTTGATGTTTGTGTGGATATATTGTGTTTCAGTGTTTCAGTGTCCCCCAAGAACTCAGCATACCCAGTCGTCAGGTTTCTTACCTTTTCTCTTACCTTTGCAGCCCCCTCCAGCAGGACCACAGCAGTGGAGAGGAGCAGAGCCGGGGGAGGCCAGCACAGCCATGCGCGCCAGCATACTGTAGAGAACGGCAATGTTAACACAGGTATAGGAACTGGAATTAGTGCGCACTATTGGCTATCA
>SDVV010043533.1:0-10241 GCA_016164225.1 Gammarus roeselii
CCGGTAGATATATTGTTTCACCAAATATCTGAAGGAGTGTGATGTAGAGATCCCCGCGGCAAAAAGTTGGATGCGCTATGGCAAATTAGGTGAGTTTGCTCACATCTGTTATTTGAATTGTTATTTTTCCATGACTGATTTGTCATTATTTCTATGTTATGAGTGAATGTTTCGTTATATGTTTAGGTGTGGACTATATTTCTATATATATTTTCTGTACATATATGTTTGTATTCTTATATAATTGAGGGTATAATTTACTCATTTGGAGGTTGTTTGGTGGGGATTCTTAGCAGTTAGATGCTTGGTACCAGCCTGATATTGAATTTTAGGCAATGTTCTGTGTATTTTTCCAGTATTTATTTCGATAGCGAAAGTACCTGAACGATATGGATTTATTGTAAGTTATATTGTGTTATGTTTACTTAGTAATGATCGTTTGATATATGTTGGATTTGTAGTTTTTTTAGTTATCTCATCTAGCTATATGAATTTAGGATATTTTAGGATTGCATCGTCCATGTAGCACACTATTTCAGGCATAATTGGTGGGTTATTGCATCATTTTGCTTTTTATATGTATATATAACATTCTGTTACGATAAAGCCGTGGTTACTTTAGATGAAGAAATGTTAATTTCACCCTGTATTGGTCTTAGTTGGAAAGTAATTTCATCAGATTTTGTATATACTTTAGAGTGTTTGTGTATATGTATTCCACATCATTCACTATATGTTTCAGCGTATGCTGCTCGCATGTCCTGGTATCTCAGTCACGTAAATTGTTTGGTTGGTTACAAGTTTTTTTTTTCTCGTTCGTCACGGTTTTTAATGTATGTTTTGGGTATGGTAGAGAATTGATCTTCTTGCTCGAGAGTTTTAGTATGTGTCTTTCAGTTTTGTATGTTCTCTGTACAGTTTACATCTTCGATGCAAGGTATTGGGTATTTTATACAATATAGAAATATTAGGATATATTTCGTTTGTATCTGCAATGTAGAACATTACTTCAGGTACAATTTAGTTACATGTTGTTTATTTTTAGTGTTTTATATATCTTCTTACATCCTGGTACAATGTTTGACATGGTTATTATAGATATAGAAGATCCCATTTGTTACAAACACGGTCTTGCTATTAGGTTAATGTATGTTTATTGCAGAACCATTCTTCAATATTTAGGAGGAATTAGAGGTGTCCCAGAGGCGAAATCCCGTTCTGTTCATGTCTATATGTGTAAGTAAACCGATTTACTATGCTGGATACCCTAGTGTATCACATTTTTAATGTGAACTAGAGCAGAGTAGAACATCTTATATGGCTATTTTTTATAGTTGTTGTTGTTGTATGATTTTTCCACGATAATCATAGGAATGTATGTTTAAGAGGCGTAAGTCCGTACTGCATCTTTGTGGAATTTCGTCATTGAACCATAGCAAGTGTATAGTGTAACGATTTACTGGATGGTGGGGTCCTGGTGTAGAGGTGGCTTACACTCTTTGGTTGTCATTTGGAGTTCATCCATATTCAACCTGAATTTTGTAAGTTCTTGTGGACGTCGATCTTAAGTTCCATGGGTTTGTTAGAGAGGTTATCCGACAAGCTGCTGACCGTTGTAGTGGCTTACTTAGGTCGTCAGTGAACAAAAGCCCAGCTTTTTACGGCCACACTCTTTGAGACTTATGTCAGGCCCATTTTTACCCACTGTACCTGTGTATAGATTCTTGGTTATGTCCAGGATGTGACTTTGCTCGATGCTGTTCACAGACGATGGACTAAACAGATGCACGGTATGTATGTCTGAGGTTTTGTATCATAACTGGGTGTAGCCTCTAAATTTGTTATATATCATTGGTAGATTACTGAGAAGAGACCTAGTAAAGCATTGTTGAGGTTATTGTTATGACACAGTGGGCTTTGATTTTCTCCTTCTAGAGGCATAGCATCAGTTAGGTCTATGAATTTGTTGTAGATTTGAACAGGTATTGTAGTAAAAATAGCATTATTCGCATTACCTCATTGTTAAATGTCAGAAATTTTCGTTATGGCTGTTATGTTAGTATATGATTTTTCATAAAACCAGATCACCTTAGGAGTTAAAGTGCAGGATTATTTCTATTTATTACAAGATCGGTAGTGTACATCGGCATCATGTATTGATTGATCGTACACCTTCTATATTTTTGTAGGATTTATCCTCTGGGGTATGGCAGGATACGCCGCATATCATAGTTAATCAATTTCGGTTAGGGTAGAGTCGAGAATCTAATTCAGCTATTTTTTTCATAGTTGTTGTTGTATGTTTTGATTGGTAATCTTAGGAACATATATGTGTTAGGTATAAATTCTCCTGATTTCGGAGAATGTTGGGTATAAAAATACACTTAATTAGATGTTATGATCGAAAATATTTGTATGTTATACCTCTCGACATTGGATTTGGGTCCGGCTGCATTTCGTTTTGGAGCACTAATCTACCGGAATTTGTGTAGAGTGTTAGTGTTGAAATTCTTCAATAATTTAATGTACATCTCAATTATGTTATCCGCTCGTATGTCTTTAAGAGATGCTTATTCCCGCATGTCTAACTTTTATAAATGTTTGTGAACCGTTTGCAGTTTAAACACTTAGATGTCAGTGATTGATTCAGGCTTTGTTATGAGATTGCATTCCAATTCAGAACATCAGGCTTTTTCGAGCATTCACCTGATCAACTGTAGCAATTTTCACTATAGGTTTGTAATGTTGAGGGGCCGTAAACCTATCCCATCAAAAACCTGCCCTAACCTAACCAAGGATTTTTTTCCCCGTTTTCATACATACGTCATGCATTTCTTCATTGATTTTAGCTTTATTTATATCAAATCTATCCACTTGACTCTGTAGTTTTACCAGTCTTTAGCAGATTGTGTGCCTACATATATGTACTTTTTTCACTTTGCTTGTTACAAGTCCAGTAATATCGACTAGTTCCAAGTGATGTTATGAGATCACTCGTTAGTAGACAGTAGAGTTCAAAACGATTACGTAAGCTTCCCGCATATGTCAGTGATCGCTACGGGTGTGAAAGAGTTAGAAAGTTTTAGGTATGGTTCTACTGTTAGAATGAGACTTTTTTTGTAGCGTTGGATGTGTTGCTCCTAACATTTTCGTCTATTATAACGATTATTGAATAAATCCACTCTTACATATTTACTACAGATCTGTGATGTAAAGTCCGCGGTCAGCCAGATCGAGGAACTAAATCCTGTCTAAGGTACATAATTAGCGAAATATATATCAATGTACGATAACATAGATCAAATATGGATGATTGCAAAAAGGGTTACCATACACTGCCAAATACATTAATACATAGGCAACCTAACCTAACAGTCATCCTAACCAATAGTTATGTATTTTTATTCAAGTTTGACGCATATGTATGATATTGATATGCATGAAACTCTCCATTTTGGGCTGTATATTCAACATATCAAAAGCAGTTTGAATTCATTTCTCCAATCTGATCCAGCAAATATCCTTTTGCAAATGTTTAGATTCCATTTTTTTTATTGGTATCTCTGTTACATGTTTGGATGAGACTCAGCAGGTAGGATCACAGAGAACACGATATTAGGATCAAAGATCTAGTTATCGTAACCAACTTAACCAATAATTATATATTTTCATTCAAGTTTGATAGTTATGAATGATATTTAGTCATTATTTTGTGCGTAGTACATATTAAATCCCCTCCACACAGCTCTATTTTTTTATTGTCACACACCAGGTATACACATATACTTTTACATGGATATATACAGGGTCGTTAGCGTCACTGTGTCGCAACATGTGTCGACACAATGCATATATACAGGCTCGTTAGCCTCAATGTGTCGGCACATGTAGCGACACCATGTAGGCATTTACACACATTCCCTGTAAAAATAGTTACCATACACTGCCAGATGCATCAATACCTCGGCAACCTGACCTATCCTAACCAACTTAACCAAGAATTATGTGTCATCGTTCGAGATTTTTCCTGCATACATATGATACATATGCATTGATTTATGATATATTCATATCAAATCCCTCCACTTAGCTCTTCATTTTGATCTATCATTTGCAGTTTCGATATACACTTTCAATTTTGATCTAGCAAATTTCACCCATTTTCATATGCAAATCACATCGTTTGTTCTGATTGTTGTGCCTTTTTTCATTTGATTCTTGATTTTTGCATGTTATTCACACCCATCAAAACCTAACCTAACCTTACGTACGGTATTCAGTCATTGTTAAATACATATGAAGCCCTCCAAACGACTCTAAATATCCCTTTAACATATATGTTATTTATTTCGTTGTCACTCTCAACCCATATTAGTCAGCAGAGAGGACCCATTTTCAAATTTAGATGGTGTGAATGTTACAGGTAATTCATGTTATTTTTGATTTGACACAATTCCACATCACTTTAACATGTTATTCCCACCCATCAAAACCTAACCTAACCTTATGTACGGTATTCAGTCATCGATATATACGTATGAAGCCCTCCAGACGACTCTAGATAATAAATTAATATAAATTTTTGTTTATTATATGACGCAACATATGTTTCCGCTTGAGCTCAACGTAACACTGACACCATTCTCGGTATGCAGCTAGCTATTATAAGTTCATTCCATGTTGTTTTTGGCACAACTTTAGGCCGAACATTGCTCGCCTAGGCCATCAACTGTGTATGTATGTATATGTATAATGCTGTGTACGTATGTGAATGTGTAAGTTCAAACGTATGTACGTGTTAAATAAGATGAAAAAATTATAACAAAAAATTTAACATTCAAAATTTCAATAAAATTCCACATTTTCGAGGGATGACAGAGCCAAGTCGGTCTATTGAAGTGATAACTTGGCTACCTAAGTGAGGTGTCATCCCTCGAAAATGTGAAATTTTGTTGACATTTGAATTTTAAATATTTTTTGTTATATATTTTTATTAGGCTTATGTTACACGTACATACGCTTGAGCATACACATTCACATACGCACACATTCTTATACACATATATATAAACACAGTTGACTTAGGCAAGAAATGTTAGACCTAATGTTTGGCGAAAAATATCATGTAATCAACTTATAATAGCTAGCTACACACCGCGAATGGAGTCTGTGTTACGTTGAGATCAAGCGGAGACGTACGTTTCGACATAGAATAAACAAAAATGAATATTCATAACTCAAAAAATTTGTTTACAAGTGTTAGAAGAAGAAATCTCCGAAGATGATATAAGTCGGATAGAACAAATTTTGACTAGTGTTGAAGAAAAACAGTTATCTCAGAATGGGTAAAACAAGAATCAAAAGAGTGGTAGACATCATTCATATATGAATGCAGGAAATAGGATGCAGGAAACTAATGTGAACGCGTTACAGTCGTATGTAAGAAAGTTTAGGGGAAATAAGAAAGCAAATCTCGGAATTGATATGATCCAAGTGGAAAATCATCATCATCACTGTAATAAAGCTGAGGTATTGGAAAACAAATTATACATATGAACAAAAGAAAATCTGGATCGTATGTATAATATCTTAATGATGAAGCTCTGTGTCAAATCAAAAATAATATGAATTACCTGTAACATTCAAACCATCCAAGTTTTAAAATGGGTCCTCGCTGCTAACTAATATGGGTTGAGAGAGACAATGAAATAAATAACATATGGTAAAGTGATATTTAGAGTCGTTTGGAGGGCTTCATATGTAGGTAACAATGACTGAATACCGTACATAAGGTTAGGCTAGGTAATGATGGGTGTGAATAACATGTAAAAATCAAAAATCATATGAAAAATGGTATAACAATCAGAACAAACGATGTAATTTGCATATGAAAATGGATGTTATTTGCTAGATCAAAATTGAAAGTGTATATTAAAACTGCAAATGATATATCAAAATGAAGAGCCATGTGGAGGGATTTGATATGAAAATATCATAAATCAATGAATAAGTATCATATGTATGCAGGAAAAATCTCGAACGATGACACATAATTCTTAGTTAGGCTGGTTAGGTTAGGTTAGGTTGCCTAGGTATTAATGCATATGGCAGTGTATGGTAACTATTTTTACAGGGAATGTGTGTAAATGCCTACATTGTGCTGCTACATGTGCAGACAGAGTGAGGCTAACGACCCTGTATATATGCATTGTGTCGACACATGTACCGTCACAGTGACTCTTACGACCCTGTATATAAGCATTGTGTCGACACATGTGCCGACAAAGTGAAGCTAATGACCCTGTACATATGCATTGTGTTGACACGTGCCGACACTGTGACGCTAACGACCCTGTATATATGCATGTAAAAGTATATGTGTATACCTGGTTTGTGACATTAAAAAAAATGGAGCTGTGATATGTACATCGCACAAAATAATGACTAAATATCATACATAACTGTCAAACTTGAATGAAAATAAATCATTATTGGTCAAGTTGCTTAGGATGACCAGCTCTTTGAACCTAATATCGTGTGAAAACTGTTCCACCTTAAAAAATGTTACAAATTGAAGTGCATTAGTTCTCTGGGATCCTACCTGCTGAGTTTTATACAAACATGTAACAGAGATATCGATGAAAAATCTGGAATCTAAACAATTGCAAATAGATATTTACTCGATCAAATTGGAAAAATGTATTCAAATTGCTTTTGATATGTTGAATATACAGCCCAAGTGGAGAGTTTCTTACATATCAAATCATATATATGCATCAAACTGGAATAAAAATACATAACTATTGGTTAGGATGACTGTTAGGTTAGGTTGCCTAGGTATTAATGTATTTGGCAGTGTATGGTAACCCTTTTTGCACTCATTTATGTATGATCTATGTTGTCGTGCATTGATATATATTTCGCTAATTATGTACCTTAGACATAGTGTACATCCTAGATCTTGTTGACCGCGGACCTTACATCACAGACCTGTAGTAAATATGTTAGAGTGGATTTATTCAATACTCGTTATAATAGATGAAAATGGTAGGAGCAACACATCCAACACTACAAAAATATCTCATTCTAAAAGTAAAACCATACATAAAACTTGTGTACTCTTTAACACCCGTAACAATCACTGAAATATGCGGGAAGCTTACATAAACGCTTTTTTTTTAACTCGACAGTCTACTAACGAGCGATCACCCAACATTACTTGAAACTAGTCGATATTAGTGGACTAGTAACCAGACTAGTAACCAGCAAGCTACAGAGTCAAGTGGATAGATTTGATATGAATAAAGCTCAAATCAATGAAGAAATACACGACTTAAGTATGAAAAAGGAGAAAATTATATAATCCTTGGTTGGATTAGGTTAGGTTTTTGATGGGATAGGCTTACAGCCCCTCTAAATTACAAACCTATAGTGAAAAATGCTACAGTGGATCTGGTGAATGCTCGAAAAAGTCAGATATTCTGAATTGGAATGCAATCTCATAACAAAGCCTGAATTAATCATTAACTGCTGAGTTTAAAAACTGCAAACGGATCACAAACATTTATTAAAATAGGACATGCCGGAAAAAGCATCTAGTAAAGACATGCGAAGGGTTAACAATTAATTATTGACGAATTTTAACATCAACACTACACAATATTACGGTAGGTTAGTTCTCCAAGACGACATGGAGCCGGACCCAAATCCTATGTCGCGAGGCAAAACATATAAATATTTTTGATCATAACATCCAATTAAGTGTGTTTTTATACCCAACATTCTAGGAAATTAAGCGAATTTATACCTGACACATATATGTTCGTATGATAACCAATCAAAACATACAACAGCACCTATAAAAAAAATTGCTAAATAAGATTCTTTACTCTACCCTAACCGACATTGATTAACTATGATATACGGCGTATCCTGCCGTACCCCAGAGGTAAAATCCTACACCAATATTGAAGGCGTACGGTCAATCAATACATGATGCCGATGTACACTACCGATCTTGTAATGAATAGAAATAATCCTGCACTTTAACTCATAAAGTGATCTGGTTCATGATAAATCATATACCAACATAACAGCCATACCGAAAATATCTGACATTCAACCCTGAGTTAATGCGAATAATGATATTTTTACTACAATACCTGTTCAAATCTATAACAAATTCCTAGATCTAACTAATGCTATGCCTCTAGTAGGAGAAAATCGAAGCCCACTGTGTCATAACAACAAACTCTGGTCACATCTCAGCAATCTACCACTGATATATAACAAATTTAGAGGCTACACCTAGTCACGATACGAAACCTCAGACATACATACCATGCATCTGTTTAGTCCATCGTCTCCGAACAGCATGGAGCAAAGTCACATCCTGGACATAACCAAGAATTTATACACAGGTACAATGGTTAAAAACGGGTCGGACATGAGTCCCAAAGAGTGTGGTCATAAAATGCAGGGCTTCTGTTCACTGACGACAAAAGTAATCCACTACAACGATCAGCAGCTTGTCGAACAACCTCTCTAACAAACCCATGGACCTTAAGATCGACGTCCACAAGAACTTACAAAATTCAGGTTGAATATGGATGAATTCCAAATGACAACCAAAGAGTGTAATCCACCTCTACACCAGGACCCCACCATCCAGTAAATCGTCTTCTAAAACGTTACACTAAACAGTTACTAGGGTTCAATGACAAAATTCCACAAAGATGCAGTATGGACTTACACCTCTTAAACAAACATTCCTATGATTATCGTGGAAAAATCATACAACAACAACAACAATAACTATAAAAAATAGTCAAATAAGATGCTCTACTCTGCTCTAATTAACATTAAGAATGTAATACATTAGGGTATCCAGCATAGTAAATCGGTCTACTTACACAAATAGACATAAACACAACGGGCTTTTGCCTTTAAATATTGAAGAATGGTCCTACAATAAACCTACAATAACCCAACAGCAAGACCGAATTTGTAACAAATGGGATCTTTCATATCTACAATAGCCACGTCAAACAATATACCAGGATGTAAGAAGATATATAGAACACTAAAAATAAACAACATGTAACTAAATTATACCTGAAATAATGTTCTACATTGCAGATAAAAACGTAATGTATCCTAATATTCCTATATTGGATATAATACCCAATACCTTGCATTGGGTATTTTAAAACATACAAACTGAAGGAAACATACTAAAACTCTCGAGTTACAACAAAGCAAGAAGATCAATTCTCTACCAAGCCAGGATTTCGAAAACCTTGGGGACTAGGGAGACCAGGTGGATTTGGGGGGATCCACTTGGACCTTTCTGTGGCCCCTTTGGACACCCTTGAGATCCTTTAGGACCCTTTTGAGAAACTGTGGGACCCTTTAGAAGCCCCTCTGAATCCTGGAACCTCTGCTCCCCCCTCCCAGCGCTGTAAAACCCATACACAGAAAAATGTTTGTGTGATGCATGAGTAGACCAATTAACCATTGCAGTCCGCGGATTGCTGGCGCAGGGGGCGAGGGTCGCGTCGAGGCTGGTCGAGGTGCCTCGAGATCAGTCGAAACATGTTGAGGCGAGTCGATTTGGTCGCGACGAGCCGAAACTGGCCTAAATGATTCGAGGCAAACCGAGATGAGCTGAGGCGAGGGGTCTCGGGGGACTCGAGGAGCTCGGGAAGACCCGGGGGACATGGGTCACCCTCCGGGATTCATCGGGCTCTTTTGCGACCCAAGGGACCAATGCCCCCCTCCCCCCTCCGCCTTATCCCCTTGAACAATCAGTGCGAAATCAATAGTCTGAGCAGTTTTTCTGCTCATGACAAACCTGCTCTTTCTTGTTTACGATTCACAATATTATAACGCTGGAGTATTTGTGCGGGAGTTCGTATTGGTGGTTTTGTGAGTGGGTATTTTTTCTTCAGTCTGTGCTCGCTGCGCGTGCACGGACCGTACGCAGTTTCTGGGGTTTACCTGGATTGCGCAGCTATAAAACCTTGTGACGCGTTGCGGTTGGAGTCAATCTAATCCGTGAAGCCATAGACCTTGTACCAATTCTTGGAGTTCTAAGTGGTTGGAGGCGGGGATTCGTTTTGTCTGAGTCTTTATCTTGCCTGACTAAATAAATTGTACTTGAAATCAAATAGACCGCGTAGCTGGAAACATTGTGTTGCGTTGCTGTCGGAGCTGGCTTAGTCCGAGTTGCCGTGAACCTT
>SDVV010043534.1:0-10241 GCA_016164225.1 Gammarus roeselii
ATATTTCACAGGTTCTCTTGAGTTCAAGATATTACCAGCAATGACCAGCTTATCGAGACTTTGTTCCAATTAATGCCCTCGCTAAATTGCTTGCTGCGTTAATACTTACAGGATATGTCCTCGTAATTCTCTCCACATGCTTCTTATGAGGGAAAATGGTAAAAAAATCCATCGTTCTCGCATTACATATGTTGAATCGGGACGATATCGTGAAAATGTCCGTACTTATTCGATCAGATATATTAACACTGAAAGAACATCCTGAGGTCCACATTCAAAATCTTGCAGTTCATGAGTAATTATATTTAGATGGATTATGATGTACCATTTCATCAAATAACGGGGGCTTCAATACCCCCACGGGCCACTGGTGTGCGCTTTGAACCCGCGTTGAATTTATTTCTAGAATACGACGCAATTTCGTATCATGCGCATTACTTTCCAGGCTGTTCTATGTCATCCCTAATGCACCCCCAATGCAACTTAAGGCAACGAGTAATGTGGAACACGGAGAAAAAACTATTCGATGCAATGAACTGAGCACATGAAAGTATCCAAGACAATTTAAATATTGATGACCTGCACACAGTCGGTTTATTGATTATACTTATCCATAGATGTGTGCTAAGAAAAAATCCCAAAATTATCAGCCTAAGCCCAGCAGCGACATGTTGTGTGGAACATTTATCAAGTTTTGTGCTTCCTGCTGCCCCGTTTGGACGCAGGAGTTGTTTGTGCGTGGGGTGAATATTTTAATGATGAAGCGCGGCCTGAAAGCTTTCTTTGGGCAGGTTTGGGTGGCAGAAACAGCCGGCGTAGAGGGCGAGCACCCGGCCGCGCAAAGGAACAAGAACTTGCGCGAGGAGTTGCGGCTAAAACAAGTGGCTGCGGCTAGAACAAGTAGTTGCGATTAAACAAGTAGGTGCATCTAAAACGAGTAGTTACGGCTGAAATAAGTAGTTGCGGCTACAACAAATAGTTGCGGCTAAATCAAGTAGAATGTAATACCTCAACAATAGTGTTTTGTTGAACATATTTATAATTCAGCTGCGAGGGGGTTCGCCTTTAAAATATTTATACATACATAAAACAAATAGTGATAGAAAAAGAAGTATTACGAGTTATTTCCCAATTTTTGCTTCAATCGTAATATTGAAGCGACGAAACAGAAGCAGCTCGTTATGAAGTGATGACCGTGCATCGTTCGAAAAGGCTTTGCATTAATTTTTTTTTGCCACTACAGACGCAAGTTAATCTTCTCTTGTTTTCGAGTTGTATAAAAGAACACAATATGCGAATGAACTGCCTTAAAAGGCAAACATCTATTAGTTCGACTGCTTCACAAACGGAAGGGACAGCGCTGAAGTAGTGTATTTTCGTAAAACATGCTGAGCAGTATCTAATATTATCAACGTCAACCAATGTTTCGACCTAATTCGTCTATAACTAAGGGTTGTCCTAGAAACTCGCCGATGGGTTTGTCTCACATTTGGTTAGATAATTTGACATTTTAAATTAATTAACCTGAGAATCCCAGAAAAAAACACTTCTGTTCTGTCGATCGAGACTTTATAAGATACTCAGAGATTCATGTGAAGTTGCCATACATTTCTGCAGAATATCTTGGAGAGGCCAATATCTAGCACCATAATTTATATGCCAGGGTGCCTATATCCCCTAGATGTCTAACCAACGTTACTCCTCGAGAATAAATTGCAACAGTTTACCATTTCGATTAAATCAGAATAACATTCCCTATATGAATCTTTTCATTCCGTTCTTTGTTGAAAAATTACAGAAGAATGAGTTCGTTAACCGTCGAAGCTGAATGCCAATGGGTAACAATTTTAGACGGGGGAATCAAGATTTCATTGTAAATTTGTCATCACGTTGAAGAATATTTTCTTTGACTATCCGAGAAAGCGTTTATTTTCTACAGCGTTAACGGCTCACGCCGGCGCAGTGGAACAGGAACTTTCATATCAATGACAGGTCTGGAGCGCTCGTCCCTGGACTGTGAACTCAGTTCCCAGGAATCGATTCAACGACTGATGATGAAAGGATGGAGTATTCTGTAGATAATATGACGTATTGATGGTGCGCAATAGTTTGATTAGTTATACATTTTTCGTTCATGTATATTGTTCACCGATTATGATGTCCACACAATCAAGTTTCCAGTTTTTTACCACAGAACACCCATACTGATTCCAGTGGAATCAATATCTGATCTGCTGCGTCCCTCCTCAAGGCAGAGCAATCAATTGTGTGACAAAGGGAACCCGACTGTCTGGTTTTTATTAGTTCAAGGGCAATCAATTTCATGAAAATGCTTATAATAATACCAGTTGCTTATTTCAAGTAAAATTTACACGGTAAAGATGATGACATTCAATTGTTATTTTTTTGTAAGGAATTGATTAGATAATTACCATGGACAAAATCGAACGAAAATACGTTTATTTTTTTCACGTTAAATCGGTTTCATAAGTTTAATTGATCCATACATATTATAATTGCGGTTTGCCAATTTACTTAAACGATGTCACCATTGACTGCAGTCTGTTTTGTTTCATATATCTGAGTCACAAACAATGATTTTCTCAACATTTCGACACCCACACCGTTTTTTTCCATTTTCCCTATACGCGCCGCTCCCTCGGAAACTCGAAATATGTCTGTCATTACGGGAAAGTATACATGGAAATTGATGGAGTGGGGCTCAAAAATAGAATTTTTTGTTAGTACTACGATTTTATGAATTTCCAACCGTGAACAGACCTCGAGTCATTTAACGATCCATCACAAGACTTTCTTTAAAAAAAACGCCCTACCAATGCAGTAGGATGAAATTGGGTAAACCTGTTAAATCTACTTTATATTATTTTGATGATTTGTAAAAGAAAAGCAATCACAATCACCCTCATTACGCGTTGGAGTTCAGTAACGAAGTGAAGCACACAATGAAATGGTCGACAAACAATGGAGGTCATCTGGAAATATAGGATCATGACCAGGATGTGTACTTTGTAAGTATCTATTTTAATAGTAAACACTTTTATATAAAGTTGATGGAAGGGCTGTCTTTTTATTCAGATATTTAACGTGACTGGAGTCAAATTGGGCTGTGGACTCCCTTCTATTTGTCATTTATCCTGTAAGACAAGGGCACGTACCATAGTGAATTTCGATTAATATGAAGTACATAATAAGCGGTGTAAAATCGACAGCCTATTCAATCAAGCGAAACTAACGAAAAGTCTTTAGCTGGATAACTTTTGCAGAAATATATTTCATTACATTTCGGTAAATTCATAATCCTTCTTGCAAGAGAGATGTCGAAGCAAATTGTTTTCCTAGTTTCAATATTTTTTTATAGAGTTCTTCGAATGTTTATACCTACACCATCACATGAAACGATGTCGACAGAAATTATATTGATTTGATCAGAAAGTTCAGCACATTCTAGAGTGAATAAGTTTTATTTCCAGACTGGAATAGCGCATTGTTTCAAAGTGATCCCAAATTTCGGTTGGATCTGCCGTACGGCCGCTGAGATTTTAGAGATACCAGCTTATGACGGTAAACAAGGTTTGGTACACAATTTGTTCATCGTATCAAAATCTGGAAGCATTCTGTGGGGATTAAATGAAGATTTTAAGAGCCAGCATCCTCAAATCTTTTCGTCACAAATTTAGTTTTCTATGTTTTGCTGCGACATTTGTGTTAAAAACAGAGCTACACCAAGAAATGTGTTCAATACAATAATCCTTCTGATCATAACAATGAGAGTTCATCGTGCCTGATATGGCACCGAAATAAGTTTTGATGGACACCAGATTCTGTCGTGCCGCTGATAACTGAACAAATGCGATCGGTTGAATTTGAGAACTTGTTACGTCAACATCAATTCTCGAACAATTCTACATTTGGCACAATTCGTTGAAAATTTTTCTTTTCACATGTACGTATTAGGAAAAATTAACAATTTTCCGTGATAATGACATCATAAAACAGTCGGAATACTGGTAATAGTGGTTGATGGTGATTATCAGATTAATTCCTCGAATATGTTGTGTAAGTAAATTATTCTGAAATGAAAAATATTTTTGCATGTTTGGAAATAGTTTCGATATCAACTAATGTTTCCTCGCAGTTTAAACCAGATACATATACATACACTACACCAAATCCCCTTGGGAGGGGGGTGGCCGACAGCAAGGTGTTCCTCACACACCTCTCATACACAAACAAACTTAACCTTTTGCGCTGGTGGGCTCGGCCGGGAGACCCACCTACACATTATCTGGGTCAGGAGCAAGATCCAAAGTCAGTGCCAACAGAACGGGTTTAGCCCAGCTGCGTCATTATCCCCCCCCCCCCCATTCCTCCCTATCCATGCCAATCGCGTCTCTCATAGCGACGCCAAAGGAGGGAAAGCACATTTGGTCAGCGTCAATCTCATCCATCCACAACCATGTATGGCTTCACTCCATCCATTCAACCGAACTTTGGTCTACCTCAAGACCTACGTCCACTCACCTCCGCCTGCATCGCCCTTTCAACCAATATCACATCACAGTTAAACAGATCATGATATTATGAACAGGAAAGTTCCTTTTTGATACCAAAATTTACAATACAGGGACTGTTTTTATTTGCATGGACTGTTTTCCACTCACATATACGAAATTCCCTTAACGATTCCACGTAAACTTCCAGGCACATGCCATCTGTCCGTCCAAGTCTCATTGCATATGCAGCCTCTACAACTCTTTCTTGCATACTCAGGATTAGGGTCCCAGCACACTCTGACACAAATCCCCAGCTACGACTCCTGGGGAATCCCACAGACACCCGCTCTATAATTGTAAGAAGTGTTATTGTTCAAACCTGAGTGGCAAGATCATAAAACACGCCCATAAACCGTCAATGGCAAAACACTGCAATGATGAATTGTGACTGGAAGGAAGTTTGTAGTTTGTGTACAAGGAAGGGATATATCGTAGGAACACTGAGTAGAAAATGTTATGAAATACAATAAAATGATTTTGCGAGTGATTTCTCATCATTCAATACTTAGTCCAACGCCTCTCGCTAATCGTATGTTAGAGTGAGAATTCAGCGGGGAAGTACTGAAATCTTACATTTTGAAAAGGAATAGGCAGCTATTCAAGACATGTTCTTCCGTACACTTGTCGAATATATATTGAGCTCGGAACTTAACGGCTAGACTCTGCTAAATTTAAATTTCAAATTGCCATTGAATTACTCGGATTCCAAATAATATAATACGTTCCTAAATATTAAATTAGAGATATCCCTCACTACTCTAACAACAGACTCTATCAGTGTTACTAAGAGAGTGTATAGTGGTGTACAGGACCCTGATCTGTGTAATCCCTCAACCCACCATTGTTAGCGAGAGGATGCCTTACTCGCTCTTGAGAGACGTCATTATAACTTGGAAAGAGGACACTGTAAACATTGATATGATAGAAGAAAAGGCTTGTAGAAGTTTCGTTGTGATAAGTTAGGCCATATAACATTATTTAAAAGTTTCTTGGAAACTGTCTTTATATGTTTCTCTTGATTCTGTCATTGTTACTGTCACCAGCTTCCTTGGTACATATAAGTGGAGTATTGTTAAAGATTGAAACAAATTACAACAATATATGATGAATGTCAATTATTTCGATGTATCTGAGACAAATTATAAACCTCATTATGGAATATTATCATTAGGACAACTTTAAATCCGTTCATATGTGGATGTTTGACTCTGTGGATGTAACATCAAACAGTGGCTACATCTAAACGGATAT
Source organism: Gammarus roeselii (assembly GCA_016164225.1). NCBI lineage: Eukaryota > Metazoa > Arthropoda > Malacostraca > Amphipoda > Gammaridae > Gammarus > Gammarus roeselii. The sequence continues at coordinate 5,826 of SDVV010043534.1, forward strand.
GCGACAAAAAAAATGTTGGAAGAATAATTCTCAAAACGATTGTTAATTGTTTGTGTTCGATGGGAAGACATGAATATGAAATAACCAGAGGTCTAAAGAAGCCGAATCAGTATTCACCAGTACTGCATTGAACAATAGCGGAGTCGAGTAGTCGTAGGCCTAGAGGTAGACCGAAGTTTGGGTGGACGGATGGTGTGAAGCAGGCGTTAATAAAGAGAGACATGAATGTGGAGGTGGCGAGAGAGCGTGCAATGAACAGGCGTGAGTGGAGAATGGTTGTGAATGGTTTATTTTGACGCTGCTCAGATGTGCTTTCCTGCCTTTGGCATCCCGCTGTCGGGATGGTCGTGGGTGGGGGGGTTGAGGGTGGGGGGGAGTGTGGGGTGGGGTGGGTAGGGCCTGTCATTATGACGCAGCTGGGTTAAACCAGTGAAAACTTTTGGGCCCTGCTGCCGACACTGACCTCGAACCGGACACATGACCCGCAGGATGTGTTGTGGGGTTCATGGCTGGACCCTTTAGCACAAAAGGGCTAAGTTGTGTGAGTTTTATTGTATGAGGGTGTGAGGTGTACCTTGCCGTCGGCCACCATCCTTTCTGGGGGATGCGGCCTAGTGTATGTATCTGTAAATACTAAAACTGGTAAATTTTACGTTCTGTGAAGAGCAGCTCATCGTCGACCGACGGTTGATTGATGGTTGACAAACGACGATTGATTGTTGGCCAACGGTCATCGTTTTCCAACCATCAATCAGTTGTCGGTCGACTATGAGCTACTCTCAGTTGCTGACTGGATAGTTCGAGAGTAGGGAGCGTTCCAGTGAGAGGATGGTGAGTTACAGATAATATTTGGTACACAGAACGTGATGTTTGAATCGAGTGTCACTAAAACGCTTAATATAGGAGATAAACTTGTTACTATGTGAAAATCTCACAGGATGACTATGGAACAACTGTTTTTGGTTAAGACTTGTTCATTTGAGTTTGCTAGCTCGATGATCTCGACTTTCATTTCTGGACCAAGTAATAATTGAAGGTGAGCAGAAACATCCAATTTTTGAATATATTGTTCACTACTAAAGCTAGTAAATATTTTTATATACGTGAAATATGAGTGATGTGTCATCGACGACGAATATATTCGAGGTCATGCTTCGTCGATGATTGTTTATTTTGTTTAACAAAATCCCTCACAACTGCTACATGAAAAAAATAGTTAAGCCCTCATATTCTCATCTGCGAAACCAAATAATTCTAATGTTCTGCTTATCACCCCGTTTGAAGATGTTCACCTTTATTTAGGTGCGAATATATTGAATGAAGAAGTTTGTAATTACTGAAACCTTTTGAAAACAAGATAACAGAAAAGCAAATCGTGGTTGCTTTCAGTTTCTTTTCAGTTCGTCAACTATGCCTTCAATCATTTTCTCATTCGGATGGGGAAGTTTTAGGTTTTCTGTAACGATCGAGTAATTGCAAACTTGGAGGCTGCACCGTCAATAGGTGGAGAGCTGGCCAATGACGGTTAATGAGACAATTACCTGGAGGCCGCACCGTCAATAGCTGGAGAGCTGGCCACAGACGGCCTCAATGAAACAACAGATCAGGTCGATCTCGTCAACCTCGGTTGGCAATGAAAGCCTTGATAGAACAGAAGGGCTGTTAGGGGGAAAAAGATGCAATAACACTGTTGTATGTTTATGTGGACAGGAAGCTACTGACAAATCTTGAACGGTGTACTTTTTCTACAACAGAAAACACATCCGTGGCAATGAATTATTTTTTTATGCAATTATAGGTTCACCATGTCTTTGTAGTGTCATAAATGCTCTAATACGATAACAAATGTGTACAGAAAGATACCGAAAATGTATTTTACTTCCAACTGAAATAAATTTGATCACTTACTAGACGTTACATATGTTTACTTCTACCAGTTTTCCTCTCTATGTGTTGGATTCAGGGGCATAGATAGTATTGACCATTTCAAATCAAAACACTTTCCACAGTATACATTTGTTCAACCTACAATTTATCATATTGTTCGGTACAGATATATTTCCGTCGAGAAACCGCTAAAGTTAGATCCTATAAGTTGCAGTCTATGTTAACTAACTCTATACCAAATATGTTATCTTGGTAAGAGAAACTCATAACCAAGTGTTGTCGATGTAATGAAATAAAATTTTGTTTGATCATCCGAACACACCTAACTAATTCATATTTCATTGCGTCATCTTGCTCTGTTCCATTCAGTCAAGCTTCGATGGCCTCCAGTTTTATTGTCCTTAATGTCCATCATCAGATTTTAAATCCTTCAACAAGATTTTGTAGCCTTGCCACATTTTGCCACAAAAAGCACACCTTCTATCACAACCTTTACTACCCTCGATTCCCTCCATAAAGCCTTCTTATTCATACTTCCAGTGCTATCAAGCGAATTCATTTCCCATGTTTCAAACCCACCCTCAGACCGTCCATGATTTCCTTCGCTGATTTCGGAAATAGTATAATACTCTATTTTATGACACCTGTTCTTTTGTTATTTGAATCCAAAAAATAACGTCAAATCTCTAATCAGTCGTTAAAATGACTTCGGGTGAAGAGGAATCATATGAAATTGTGGCTATCGTGATTTGTTGTCACTGATACTGATTTGTGAGATCAATCCTACCCTGAAGTGTGTGTACGAGCTCCTTGTCGAATCTGATGCTGCCAAACAGCTAATTTTGGCGTGTGAGTGAGGGATTGGGAAGGAGTTTGAAGGGCTCCTTAAAGTCGGTCACCCACTTCTTAGGGGATACGGCCTAGCGTATGTGTCAGCAATTTTATGTTAGGCTTTGTCCCTGGCCGACAATTTATCATCATATATTTTCCAAATGTTCATAATTTGAGACCTTTCCCAGTTTAAAATTTACCGGGCGATGAAAAATATTTCATTGTATTAAGACCGAAAATCACAGGCATCAGATTATGATATTTCTTCGACAGCCATCTCATCTTCTTTCATTTTCTCCCGTCCCTGCCCGCCAATGTTCAAAGGCGCTGCCTACTGGCTAGCCATCCATCGTCTCTCCAGTTCCACTTACCTTCCCTCCTTCATTCTGCCTGCCAATAGTGTCAACAATCATCACAACCGCCACCTCGTTCTCAATCCTGTCACACATCGTTGCTGCTGCCACACGATGTTCCCGCAACGTTTGTGATGCAAATCGCATCATTACCCGACCCGTGAAAATAACTTTCCGATGACTTGCAATAGATGACTATAAGTGGATCGGTGTCGGAATGGCAAAGAAAAAATAGCAGGACAGTCACTGGAGCAATACTCCAGACTGTTCTGGGGCTCAGTAACATTCTGAGGGAAATCAACCTGAACCTTCACAGTGAATATATGTGAAAGTGTGAGTTGTACGGCATTAACTTAATTCAGAGTACAAATGTCTTAAGGCCAGAAATGGCTCATGAGAGGCAGTTTCAATTTTATCCCAGTTCTTGCGCGCTGAATTAAACGCTAGTGTGAGAAGCAGTCACTGGAGCAATAATCCAGACTGTTCTGGGGCTCAGTAACATTCTGAGGGAAATCAACCTGAACCTTCACAGTAAATATATGTGGAAGTGTGAGTTGTACGGCATTAACTTAATTCAGAGTACGAATGTCTTAAGGCCAAAAATGGCTTATGAGAGGCAGTTTCAATTTTATCCCAGTTCTTGCGCGCAGAATTATACGCTAGTGTAAGAAAGTTCTCGATTCGACGTTGTCTTTGAAAAGCTGAAACAATATAATGGTAAAGCAATACAAGTGGACATAATTATTGCTGAAACTAAGGCTATACATGTTGCCATTACGACATATTTATTGAAATATATGAAGAAATCATTGAATCTTTTTACTTGTCTATCCTACCGATCTGCCGATAATAATGAACAGAATTAAATGAAATCGTTAGCCTGTATTGTCCGGGTAATTCCCGTTTGCCTTGTTCTATAACTGACTGACCAAGTTATGCTGTATCACATCCTAACTAATTGAACACATGAGTGCGTTGTTCGTTTTGCTTAGACAGATTGTCTGTGAGGTAAGAAGAGAATTGCACTCTCAATGCACCAAAGTTCAAACCATCGTCAAAAAGTGAGTATAGTATTATCAATGGATGTCTAAATGGAATTATGTTGATAATTCTCGTACACTGAAGCTAAAACAGAATGTATGAGTAGTGGAATTAAGGATATTTAAGAGTTTACGGTTGAGCAACGAAGAATTACGATGAACTTAGTGTCGTAACTCCGCACCGAGGCAATTTTGCAGCGAGTGGAACTCTGCCTCGATCGTTAGTGAGTCCTTAGGTCACTCATGTTCTAGTGCGTCTCGTCTTGATTTGCTGCTCTTGAATGTCTATTGTTTGCTGGTTGGTG
>SDVV010043535.1:0-10241 GCA_016164225.1 Gammarus roeselii
CCCCCCGCCGCGTCATAATGGCCGCCCCCCCCCTCCGCCCACGACCATCCCGACAACGGGATGCCAAGGGCGTGAAAAAAAACACATCAGAGCAGCGTCAAAATCAACCATTCACGACCATTCTCCACTCACGCCTGATCATAGGACGCTCTCTCGCCACCTCCAATTCATGTCTCTCCTTCCTAACGCCTGCTTCACACCATCCATCCACCCAAACTTCTGTCTACCTCTAGGCCTGCGACCACTCGCCTCCGCATTCATCACCTTTTTCACCAATCTTCCTTTATCCATCCTATCCATGTACCCGAACCATCTCAGAACACGCGAATCCACTCTGTCCTCCAACTTCTTCACCATCCCTGTTCTGATTCCAACCACGTCGTTGGTGATCCGGTCTCTCAGCGGATCACCAACGACGTGGTGATCCGCTGAGATATCGCTACTCAAACATTTCATCTCGAAAACATTCAACCTTCTTCTCTCCTCTGCTCTCACCCCCCAAGTCTCAGCTCCGCAGAGCGCAGTTGGGACAACAACACCCTCATACAGCCCTCTCTTTGCTTCCATCCCCAACGTCCTACAGCTCATTACACTCTTTAGTGCACCCAACACTTTACATCCTTCCTTCACTCGCCCTTTCACTTCAGTTTCCTCTCGTTCAGTTATCTCCAAATGGGAGCCCAGATACTTAAAACACTGTACTTCCCCCCAGAGCACTCCCTTTAGGGTGACACTTATTTTTCGCATCGAGTCCTCGAGCATCTCATTACTTTATTCTTACACACGTTCACTCGAAGCTTCCTCCTCTCACACACTATCAAACTCAGACAATAGCTTACATAGCTTCTCTAAATCCGCAACCAGGGTCGTATTATCAGCAAATTGCAACTGGCTCAACTGCCAACTCCGCCCATTCGCTTCGAACAGTTCCAAGCCACGACTCAGCACACTCGCGTTCACCTCCCTGACCACTCCATCCATATAGAGGTTGAACAGCCAGGGAAACATTACGCAGCCTTGTCTCAGTCCCACTTTCACTGTGAACCAATCACTCACCACGCTTCCCACTCTGCCACATGCTCGGCTGCCAGCATAGAAACTCTGCACTGCTTCCAACAGATACAAACGCAACACCCTCCACAGCGCTTTCCTGTCAATCCTGTCGAATGCCTTCTCCAGATCCATGAAAGCCCAGAACACATCCTTTCCTTTGGCAAGGTACTTCTCACAGACCTGTCTCACTGCAGAAATCTGATCGGTACGCCCTCTACCACTCCTAAAGCCACTCTGTTCCTCTCCAATTGCGCAGTCCGTACAGTTCCTAATCCTTTTGATCAGCTCTCTCCCGTACAGCTTACCAACCACACAACAGACTGATGCCTCTCGAGCATTGTGCCGCTTATATAGCGGCACAATGAAGGCACTGCGCCACTCAATTGGTACCACGCCTGCCACCAAACAAAAGTTTAGTAACCTCACCACCCATTCGACAATCGCAACGTCATCCAAATTAGGGGTTTTCCCTGCTTCCATCACGTCCACCGCCTCCTGCACCTCTTCCTTGGTAATGTCCGCCTCAAGTCTTTCTCCCAAAGCTGGCATCCGAGCACCACCACCCACAGCAACAATGTCTGCCTCTCAGTCATCCTCGACATTCACAACTCATCAAAATACTCGGCCCACCTCTTCCGTACATCACCACTTTCCAGCAACAACTGGCCATCTTCATCTTTCACCACTTCCTCCTTTCCGGTCTCTCCCTTTCTCACCCTCTTCACCTTTTTCCAGAACATCTTTTTGTTCGGCTCAAAATTCTTGCACAAGCGTCTGCCCCACTGGACATCAGCGTTCCTTTTGGCTCTCCTCACCACCCGCTTCACCTCGCTTCTTCTCTCTTTGTAGCTTTCATAAGCCATAACCGACTTCACCTGCAACCACTCCTCAGACGCTCCTCTATCAGGTCTGCTCTCAGAAGGCGACCCTTGACAGAAAACAAACCTAAGCTCCTCAATCGATTACCATAGTCCACATCAGCAAGCCCATCAATGTTTCTGGTCCATCTCCTCTGAATAGACTCAAACAGTTTGCAGTCCCCACAATATCCAGTGTTACAGACACAAGATGCATACTCAATAAGTGGGCGAACTCAACCTACAGACAGTTGATCTTAACAATCAGTTTGCCAGCCCACCAGCCTTTGCAGCCACCACACGGATATGATGGTGGAATCTGAGACTAGTGTCCACATTGACACCTAAGTCTTCATGTGTGGTGACAAACTGCAATGCTCTACCTTGCAAAACGTTTTGGTTAACTGGGATTTGAGCATCAAAATCAATGTGACCTCAATAAAAGCGTAGCACCACACACTTGTCTGGATCCATTCCGAGATTTCAGGACCTTGCAACAGAGTCAACTGTATCCGAACCACTTTGGAGTGACAGAAAACCGCAGACGGCAGGGTCAGTGTCCTTACGTGAGTACCTCAAGTACAGTTTATAATCGTCCGCAAATGCCTAAAACATGCATAGGAGACTACTCGATATGTGATTGGTATAAGTAAAGAACAGTAGCGGACCAAGGACAGAGGCCTGAGGTACACCACTTCCCACATCAACTGGGCTGCTCACACTGAAACTCATCACTCTGCCAGAGAGAAATGCCGCAATCCAGGCCAGCAATGAGTTACAAACATCCAAGGACTCAAGTTTAGACAGAAGCACGTCATGACTTACCACATCGACTGCTTTAGAAAAGTCAAGCATTATGACATCCATAACATATCCCTCATCAATCCACCTTCCAACATCATCGTATGTTAACAGGAACTGGTCCTCGGTGCAACGGTTACTTCGAAAACCATACTGATGTGATGACAATATATTGTTGCTCTCAAGGTACTCAGTCAATCGAGATACCACTATTATTTCCATTGATTTGCAGCGAACAGATGTCAAACTCATCGGGTCTGTAATTGAGTGGATCAGTGTGAGCTTTAGCCTTGAATATTGGGACAACGATCGATTTGCTTCAAACTTCAGGTAAGTTCCTGTCCTCATTGACTTTTGAAAACTTAAACAAAGAGGGAGGAAGAGTTCATCTGCACAACTCCTCAATCTGGGTTCATACTGGAACTGGGATCAATAATCAGAAGGACATGCTGGATCCCCAGCCAAGAGAAGTCCACATTGGACAGATTCCCATCAAAAGACTGGAAAGGGGCTGGGTGGGTAGGAGCTGAACCTACAAAAACTCCAGAAAAAGTCTGCAAAAATTTCGCACATCACGCTTGGATCCTGAATTATCTCACCAATTGGCAATCGGAGGGGGCCAACAGCGAGGCGACCAATCGTTTTTTCTTGACATGAGCATAAAACAGCTTAGGGTTATCAGGTCTGTTCGATGGAAAAATTTCTGTAGGTCCTATTCAGTTCAACATATATGTGTAGCCTTTCAAGAGCATTTGCGGAATTGCGGCCCTCCGCTCTCCTGACCCGCTTGTAGTCACACCATTCCTCCGATCTCTCTCGGGCAAGGGCGGTGGGAGCCCTGACAGCCCATGGAGGGCCAGAACAAACAGGCGTGAGGGGTATGAACTTCTCAATGAGGGACATCAAAATTGACTGCAGAAATAAAAAATCTTCAGACACCGAAGAGTAGCTGAATTCTAAAACCCCAATCAACCCGAGACAGAGCCTCCGAAATTCTGGCGTATTTCCCCTTGCGCCAAGAACGCCTCTCCCTCAACCCCACGCTCCGGCTCCTCTCCACTGAAGATATACTCAAAGACAACGGGAGAATGCTGACAGCTAGGCAGGGGCGGCAGCACTAACATTTCACCAACACGATCCTCCTCAGATGTAAAAACCAAATCCAGTATATTGCCAGACAGTGAGAATGTGGGCTCCATAACCCACTGCAGAGGTCAAGAGATGAGAAACAATCTAAAAATTGCAAGTCAATTAGCCGAACGTAGCCATCAACTAGGTCCGAGAATCAGTCAATTGTTGGTAAATTAAAATCACCTCTTTGCCACGAAAAAAATTGAATAAAAGTTCAAGAAGGTGTTTTCCAGATTTGCATAGGAAGGGGGCCAAAACACAGCTACAATCCACAGGTCATAATCAACAAGGTGCACAGCTACAACATTGGGAATGTGCACCTCAATCACTATAATCACAATGTACTTATGCAGATACAATAACGATCCATGCTTACGACCTGTGCCATCTGTGTCAACCCTCACAGCACGATAGTCAGCAACGTCGATGAAGGACGATGCAACAGCAGACAGCAACCACGTCTCACTGATGGCTAAGATATCAATACTCTGCCTCAAAAGCAACTCAGAGATAAAATCAATTTTATTTGCTAGGGAGTTGACATTAACACGTCCCACTTTTAAAATATTAAAATCAAGTGAAAATTTGCTCGAGTTCAGCACGGATGAAAAATTTGCTCAGGGTCTTCAATACCCTGATCAGAAGCACCCCCTCCTGGACCAGACAGGCCATCACCACCACGGTCCGACGCATCAGCACCATCAACAGACGCAGCAGCACCCCAAACAGCTACAGCACGACCAGCTGCAGCATCACCCGACCCCGACCAGCTGCATCAGCACCATGACCAGCTGCAGCAGCACCACGACCAGCTGCAGCAGCACCACGACCAGCTGCAGCAGCACCACGACCAGCTGCAGCAGCACCACGTTCAACCGCAAAAGCACCATGACCAGCTGCAACAGGACCACGATCAGCTGCAGCAGGACTATGACCAGCTGCAGCAGGACCACGACCAGCTGCAGCAGGACCACGACCAGCTGCAGCAGCACCACAACCAGCCGCAGCAGGACCACGATCAGCTGCAGTAACACCACAACCAGCTGCAGCAGCACCACGACCAGCTACAACATTACCACGACTGGAAGCCCCGCGGGTCACCACCCTGGTGTAGTGGCCCCGAAAAACACTCCGACCAGCGGACACTGCTTTGCCACGTGGTCGAACATCCCCAGCACCGCAGGCCACAGCTGCCGAAATTAGGCCTCCTCCACGCTCACCCCCCCTGAGCAGGCCTCTCCTCCTGAACAGCTCCTGGCATTGTTTGTAGGTCAGGTCTCTCTGGATAAAGACACTTTCGCACCCATCCATTCCTTTCAATTTACTTGCATTCGTCAGTATCTCATTCCTGACATCATCATAGATCTTGGCTCTGAACATCCCAATCTGACCTCTTAACTATATTGACCTCATGTAGGGCATATTCTTCTTTGATGTTCAAGCATCACGGTCAACTTTTTGTAGTGTACTTGTTTTCGCATTCCGTCGATGCTGCGTTCGACACCGAGTTACAGGCTATTTATATTTTTTCTTCTATGATGTTCATCCAACATACAATAAGCATGCTCTCTGGTTATTCTATTGATTTGCTCTAGCACTTATGAGACATCATACTACAGGCATCACCTCCTTCTGGCTTGAGAAAATGACTGTTTATCTGCAATAGGGTTACGTACGTAGAGGACAAGCCACTCCTGCTGCAGCAGCGGTCGGCGGGCACAGTATCCTCCGATGACGCACTCCGCCACCTCCCCGCAGTCGCTCTTCATCGTTAAGACAGCCATCACCAGGATGGACAGGTCGAACACGTAGCAACCAAAGCTCACGTCACCGAAGTCAATCACGCCCCTAATAAAACGACGTTTTAGTTAGGCCGTTTTTACCCTAAAGAAAACTTGTAGTATACACGCGTTTTTACCTTAAAGAAAACTTAGAGTAAAAACACTAACACATTAACTAGACATCGTCCACCGTAGCGGAACGATTAGGTCTCCCAGCAATTTTTAAACCTATTATGATAACTGAAGTAGAAGTTGGAATTGCATTAAAAAAATCCGAGCCTTGGATTGTCCACACATGGCTACCGTCGCAACGAATATCAAGCCGGTGGACATGGTGCTATAATCGTTTGTGCACAAGATAGTGTCATAGTGATTTATAGTAGAAGCAAAACAAGGAACACAGATGAACGGACATGCATGATCTTGGGATCAGCATCCGACACCATTTGGAATTAAATTTGACATCTTTCTGGTGAAAAAAAGACTAATCTACAATGTCTCCGCAGTGGGGCTGAGAGACAAATTCACTGTCAAGAAAATTCCGGTATGCTATCTTCATTAATTTAGTATCTAATTAAACGGTATTTTAAAACAGCTTTGTACAAAATAAAGATGTAACTCACTATTTTTTAATTTGATTTCACAAAGTTGAGTTATATATATATATTTTTTTAATACCAGTAATGTGAATGTTGAAAAACTAGATTTTTTGGTATGTAACTATAGATGATGCTAAAGTTAACGAGCCTAACAGGGCCACCAGTGCATTTTAGATAACGATGCCTACCAGAAAAGTAGACTGCTATTGCAGAATTTGAAGGTAAAATAAAAGCATGAAAACTTACCTCGCAATAACAAAATAACCTTTCATGCAACAATTATAGCTTCAAACACATTCAAAACAAGACAAACATCATAGATAACAAAAGGTAGCAAGCTGTTAATCAAATTAAAGAACAAGTTCACAGGTTTCTGGAATGAATAACAGGCAGTCTAAACAATGCGTGTAACGGGAGTGTAAATGAGGCAAGTATTGATTAGTCACATTGTTAGCTTTGGAAGGTTGTGCTCCGATTCGGTGTACGATGACCAGAGGCGAGACCAAAGAAGCAGGCTGTATACATGAACATGATGGATGATGTGAATTTGCTGGCGATCTACAAGGAAACCGCGCCAAATAGGGAATAGTGTAGGGATCAGTCATCGCTCATCCAATCCCATATTAGAATAGGCTAAAGGCAAGAACGCAAAAGAATATGAGCACTCAGAAGGTGATGTGAGTAGCTACATTCGAAATTGTTCACTTACGAGATAGTGTAGATGGGTTCAGACATGTCCGTAGTGCTTTCAGTGGCGCGGACAAGGATGTTTTGCTCGTTAAAATCCCCGTGAATATAACCTGCACATCGGAAGTTCCGACAAATAAAACACAGTCCAAACAAAGTACTAAAACATTGAATGAAACTACTTACATTACAGCAGGAACAAACACAGGATCTAAGGAACAATGGATTTAAAGCCAAGGTTCACAGCCATTATTTGCAACATCTAAGAAAAAATTAAAAACATAGGTTCGGGTTGACCTAGTAATAGTTTTGTAAGCATGAGCAATAGAAAATTAGTTTAATTATAAATTTCAACTGCTCACGTCATTGGTTGCTATGGCAAGAAGGGACCCTGTGTGATATGTATTAAACTTGAGTCATGAATAAAAATTAGTGTTGAATCAAGTAGCGTTATTGAGTTTTTATTGAAGCTCTCCACAGATGTTAAATTACCTACAGAAGTGCCCAAGTCATTATACTTGGTGGAAACGTTTTTACTCAGAAATGTACATAAACCCAATGTAAAAGTCTTATACTGACAAACAATGGATTTCATAATGCCACCCACTAGGAAGTCACTTAGTCAACACATGCAAACTGAACACAATTGCAAACTTTGTTGTAGTCATTTGGCGAGTTAGTCTCAAACAACAAGCTAATCCAGTGCTCCCAAGAACATTGGTCAAAAGCTGTGCCACTCGCCAACCTTTCGGGAGGCTGTCAATAGCAGGTAACACCGTGCGCTCCCAGGCATCGATGGCGCGTGTAACCAGGGCTTTGCGATCAGGATCAGTGATGCCAGACATGAACTGGCGTATTGACGAGGTCTCTGACATCATCCAGATAAACTTACGCTCCGCGATGGCAGGATGAGAGAAGTCCTGCAAGACGTCGCATTGGTCAACAACAAGAAACATTGCAATGATCATGAAGAATGAAATTGATAACTGATAATGCAGGCATAAGTGTACTAATAGCGTAATACGGTATCAACAATGTTTAGAATGTCTGTTCTTTTCAATAATATTGAAATTTCACATTGAATTCTTAAACAACGTCTAGCATAAATATTTTAGCCATGCATCTACAAACTTCATTATGATGCTCTAAATGAAACAACAACACCCACTTGAAGATCCTGCTCTAAACGGGCAATGTAGCTGCCAGCCTCAAAGCAGAGGTCTCGAGTGAGGGGCACAGAGTCCATTATCTTGCTTGGCACAAAGCTCAGAAGCCGCACAATATGCTGCTTGCCAGGGTCTGTAAATATAAAAATGTTAGAGAATTGCTGAGTTAACTACATAAAAATATGATACCAAATCAGATTGCCATATGTAAATAGGCCATTAGCTACTATATGCAAACAAATAATCAAATTGAGCTCGTGAACCTCATTTGATCTGTTATTGAGTAAATTCTGTTGCTTTGTTTCTAAATGCATCGTATACATTGCCTTGCTAAGCGTAAGCACTGTGACCTATAGACCAAATGCTCTTAGGTCTCTTCGCCATATCAGCAGGATGGCGATGTGACCAGACTCAACATGGCATTGCTACCTACCTACTGCCATCTAGGATTAAAAAAGAATTTGCCGTTTTTCAGCGTTAGGTAAATTTATTCCAGGCAAAGGCTCTCAATTATAAATTTTGCAAGGTTTCAAGCACCCTGTACCCATTGAGGGCACTTGAACCTTGCAGCCTTACGGGGGAGAAAAAGGTATAAGCCGGCAATAGCGCTTGTACTTGACAAGTCCAAGTAGATAATGCATTTAGGAACTAAGTGATATATCTACTATCATGGCAGCAATACATCGCAGGGCCTGTAAACTTTAGTTTTACCAGGTTGAAGGAGGACGCAAGCCATGCTCTCCCAAACTTAGGCGATTGGCAGAGAAGAGTATATATTTATATATATCATCAGTCAACAAGTTGGTCTGTGGTACTAGTTGACAGGATGGACTGTTTTAAGAAGATGAGAAAAGTAGGCTCGAGGGCTGAAAATATATACAGCTGCCACAGTGTCGGATACAATACTTGGCAAGCCTTCTCGACGCGCACCTATTGGAAGTGTGCTCAAGTAGCTGGTCCACTAAACGGATGGCGAGATTTTGACGTAGGAGATAGTCATTTCACTCACGAGTGGAAGAGTGAGAACGCGCGAAAAAGACGACAAAGCCGCCCGGAAAACAGCAAAATTGAAAGCAAAGCCAGGCAGCATGGCCACTCAAGGATGGGAACTTCCCCTTGGTAAGGAGGGAATGACACCCTTGACACTTGGAGCAAGTTCTTCAAAAAATAGAAGGAAATCATAGGCTTGGTTATAAGAGGACAGAGCCAAAATGATGGATAAGGAAAGTGGAACTCATAGCAACATTTTTTTTTCAACTCTGCACCCCCCAGAGCTCAGAATACCCAATCATCAGGTGCACCAAACCAGGAGAGGCCAACACAGCAATGCGCCGCAGTACCCACAAGGACTCCGTAGAAGAACAAACGGGAAAATGCTGGAAGAGATGCATACCATTGACTCTCAGGAAACATCCCCAAAGCTACTCACATAGAAACACCAAGCACAGCCACAAACCAGCAAAAAAATATGAAAGCAAAACGAGCACAGAACCCTGGGGCACACCACTTGTCACCTCTCGGAAGTTGCTGACAACTCCCCCCACAGAAACACACATTCGCCTTCCCATCAGAAAATTTCGAATCCAATCTAACAGTCCATCCGGAATACCCACACATATCAGTTTGTCCAACAAAACCGAGTGACTGACCACATCGAACGCTTTTGAGAAATCCAAAAAGACCACATCAACAACCATTCCTTCATCTACCCGATCAGCAACCTCGCCATAAGTAACCAAAAGTTGGTCTTCAGTGCTCCTTCCAACCCTGAAACCAAATTGGCCCCCAGACAAAATGCCAGAATCTTCCAGAAAAGACACCAACTGGGACACAATAACCCGCTCCAGCACCTTACAGCAAACAGAAGTGAGACTCACAGGTCGGTAATGGAGAGGGTTACTTCTCAAACCAGACTTGAATATAGGAACAACACGAGATTCCTTCCAGGCCTCCGGTAAAACTCCAAGGTCCAATGATTTTGCAAAAATCAGAGACAAGGGCAATGACAGCTGCCAAGAACATGACTTCAAAACACCAGGGTGAATGCCATCAGGTCCAGGGGCAGAAAATGAGTCCAAACCAGCCAGAACCTGGGAAACTAACAGTCAAGTCACACAAATACCACTGAATTTTCCAGGAAAAAACTGATGTGGGGAAGGGCTGGCA
>SDVV010043536.1:0-10241 GCA_016164225.1 Gammarus roeselii
CTATTGTCAGAAAAATAAAAAAAGGACTTTGATTCAATAACCTTTTGAGTGCAGGTTGTGCAGCAGAGTCTGGCTGGAGGAAAAAAACACTTTAAACTTTTACTCACACACACTATGAGCTACACTCAAACACAAAATTTCATCATGTTTGAGAATATGGACAATATGCATGAATTACAAGAAAAATGTATCGATGTACCGATGTATCGATATTTTCCGGTACATTTGTGAAAAATCTGCTAAGGCGATACCGGTACACGATACTTTCAGAAGAGGCTAAGGCGATCCCGATACCGGTACAAAAGTATCGCCCGGTACGTATCGCCGATACATGTATCTAGATACTGCCCATCACTGCACGTATACCTAGGCCAGCCCTCTTGATTCTCACTGCCAGTTCTTCTGTATATAATCCAAACAGTATCGGAGATAATATGCATCCCTGTCTCACTCCTCTTATGCTTCTTACCCATCCAGTCTCTAGCTCTCCGAGTTTGTATACTGCCCGTGTGCTTGCATACATGCTCCTAATGATATTGACTATTTACCCACTCATCCCTATTCTAGTCAGTATGTCACACAAGATGGTTCTATTTACTCTATCATAGGCTTTCTCAATATCCAGGAAGGCCATGCATAATTTCTTCCCATCCCTTTCCATTCGTTCAATCATTTCAATGACCACAACTATGTTGTTTTCTCATGTCTTTCCGAACCCCATTTTGCTCTGCTCCATGAACACCATGCACTTCTATCATTTCTTTCATTCTCTCATTTAAAATACCACAGAATATCTTACCCACTGTGTCTGCCACAATAAGCGCGTTCGGTACGATATGGTACTAAATTTTCTTGGTAACCGTGGTGATTATGGTAGGATAGTTGGATACAAGGGGCTTGTCTATTCATAATTAATAACACGTACGTTTAGGGACACGCCTTAGAAACGCTTGCCTCTAAATTAGGTTAGAATGGGTAAGAAGTTTCCAGCTGCATGCAACATGACGTAACACGTCGGCACGAAGCCTCTACCCCACAGTATCGAACAACACCAGGGTGGGCACCACGGTATACAGTTTGATTTCACGCCTTACGTGTGCGGTATCAGGGACATGTGGCAAACGACAGAAGAAATGTATGACCAAGAGAACAAATAGAAAGCTGAAGTGGAGACTACGCGATGCCATGAGTTCCGATTTGCTGAAAATGTACGTTAAACATTGAGGGTGGGTTGTTGTGGATTTATTTTTCATACTAGTCCACAGAAGTTAAATTCTCGTGGTGGAAGGTAAATAATTCATGCGATGAAGGTGTTCTTGGAATGATATCGATGGTAGGTGTAACAAGATTAACA
This sequence comes from Gammarus roeselii, assembly GCA_016164225.1. NCBI lineage: Eukaryota > Metazoa > Arthropoda > Malacostraca > Amphipoda > Gammaridae > Gammarus > Gammarus roeselii. The sequence continues at coordinate 1,355 of SDVV010043536.1, forward strand.
TGTGATATTTATGGTATAATATTTCTACTGGATTGTATTTGTAAATCATGTTTGAGGCCATAATTGGAAAAGACTAATAGAGACTACTGACCCAGAGTGAGGAAAACATAAACCGAGAAAATTAAACGCAAGAAAAACAAAAGACTGTGAAAGAGACATGGATATGCAATATTCTAACACAGATAGAGAATAGGTAAAGACTGTGAAACAGAAATGGATATGCAATATACTAACACATATAGAAAACAAGTAAACTGATATCAAAACGCGGGAAACAAGGCACAAAGGAGAAAGTACGGTAATAATATAGTCATGAAGCCATACTATGTCAATGTCGTACAAGGCACACAACCGTCGTTGAGGGCTTTAATTAATGTGATGGTTTCATTCACTAAGCTAACACCAACTGACCTTCGAATTAGCGTTCATTGCATAATTCGAATTTGCAATGCGGGAAAACTCTACTGGTACTTTCCCTCGCGTGGAAATGACGGCTATTATTCGATTATCAAACGGGGAGTTAACTGTGGTGTTTGTGACCATCTCAAGGACATATCCACATCGTCCCTCTCATTATATTAGCCTACACGGACAATTTCTTTGAATCAAAGGCCACCCAGCCCCGTTACAGGCATAAATCACCCTTTGACTAACACTTTCTCGTTACCTTAACTAACTGAGGATTGGATATTCAGGACAAGTTGGTCCATTATTTGTGCTGGGAAATATTACAGCACCTTCGTTTGTCATATATTCATAGGATTAAAATAAATTATAACTAGATAAGGCTGGTCAAAAAGTCACTAACGTGAGATAAGTGTTGAAAATCATTATCTGACAACGTGCAAGAGGCTCTAACATCTCGCACAACTCGTGTACTGTGTCGCAACTGTGGCCCTTCCACTCAACGAACCTAAGAAAAACCGACAAATAAAAGAAAACGCAGCCTACGCATGTGCCTCCACCTCCGATGTTAATTTCAACTACTCTTCAACCCAAAATCACCCCAAACACACGCTAAAAAAAATCAAGATAAAATTAAGAGTTCACCTGTGGGGATCAAGTTGTTTACTAGTAATGATGATTCGTTATGATAACGATGATTGAAATGTTTGTAAAGATGTGGTAAATGATGATAGGGAGATTGAGAATCCGAGGGCCTCGAAATTGCCCTGTTGACGAATGAGTTTGATGATTAATATAAATTACAGAACGAATGGGTTAATTGTTCTCCTAGTACTCTTGAAGCCTCTAGCTGCGATTCAGTGCGTTAACTGACTGATGGCTTTTAAGGATGAGAGAATGCAGGATAAGAAAATGGATCACCGTTATATTTGAACAAAAATTGAGACTTCGCTCGAAAAGTGCGATATCGATTATTTATATGTTTCTACACTTCAATTGAAGGTTGATCTGACTCCATAGATTGAACAATTTGAAACAACAGAAGTTGTTAAATGACGGATGTACCAACACTTTCGGTTCTCATCGTATGAGAGCGTAAGGGATAATGCATGCTGGGAGGAATTATTTGAAATGGCATGGTAATTTTGTAGTCTAATTAATGTAAAGTATAGACATGGTAATTACACGACAGCTGAAAATTAACCGAAAGAAATGGTTGGTCGACTGTACGGAATATAATGAGATAGTGGAAAATGATAAAAATTTGTTATTGCACATCACGCAATGACATAGATGGCAATGAGGAAGAAATTACTTATCAACGTGAAATGTGAACTCGACTAGGTACAACATAGAAACAGGAATATTTTCGTCGTAAGGAAGTGAATTAGCATTGGTGATTAGGATCATCATGGTTTGGAATCATCACATAGGAATACTACACTTGGTTGCGGCAATGACACTACCTAGTGATGGGTCATATGCTGACAACCTAGCGCGAGCGACGTGACAACGTTGGACAGGTAGGTTAGAGAATGAATGGTTAACTTGACAGAAATCGAACAATACATAGCGCAGTAATTGACATAGATGGCCATGAGGAAACACTTAAAAAACAGTCTGTATTATGGAAATAACTATGACACGTGACTGTGTTAATGAATGAATATTTTGATAAGCTGGAACGGTCGACAGCCCGTTGTTACATGAGACCTACGATGGACTATACTCCCAAGCCCAGAGGAACTAAACATGCGTGTTCCCCAGATTCAATATTGAGGCGAACCGCGTGGGTACCAGGACACGACACGCAAGCTACTTCACTGTGGTGACTGAAATGAAGGCGCATTGATTGAACGGTGCTGAGTAGTGAGTTGAGCGGTAGGAGTTTGAGCGTGCTGAAATTCGGAAACGTCTGAGCCCTTCCAGTGGGCGAATACGTCTTTCATGGTGTTGCGTCTTTCATGGTGTGGTGATGTGAGCGGGTTAAGGAGGGAGAACAGCTTTTGCGCTATAAAAAAACTTCAGCACACGAGCACTAGCTCCACTTCATTTCAGCTCACTGTCATCGCCGTACAGTGTCATAACTGTTAAAAAAATTCATCTCACGTGCTATTGCGCTAAACAATGTCTTAGCGCACGTGCATTTGCGCCACTTCAGTAACCGGACATGGTGATAACCGGATGCTGTCTTAACCACTAAAAGGGTGGGTTAGGTTAAGTAGGAAAAGTCATTAAAGTGATAACCAGTAAAATGGTACGACGCGGGCTGATATGACTGTAGCTGCTCTAAGTGAGGGATGTAAGAACGGTCGCTGTTAAAAAATGATACCTCAGTTAGGTTGTTGGAACAAATTGTGGCTGAAATGACAATTGGCAGAGATGAAAGGAGCTGACCTGACGTTAGCATGCAAGGCAGAGTTGGGTGAGCATGGCGATGGCTATTTGACAAAGGTGTCGTAGGTGGTTGAGTTGGCGACGTAGGCGAGTGCGGTGAATGTGTCTTTATTTCATAATGACGTCTTGAGGTAGTCCCGTATCAGACGGAGTCAACATGTTCATTTCACGAATCGCTTGGAATGTTCTCTATGATCATCGGTATATATTATGCTACCAGAACGAGGCAGAAATGGTATATTGAAAATAGTTTCTCAGATATTTTAATATAAACAAACTAAACTGATCATTTGTTCGCGAATAAGGTATGAAACGCGGCTTCTTTAAACGAGGCATGAGGGAGCTCTTTAAATGAGGCATGAGGGTGACCTCTTTAAATGAGGCATGAGGGTGGTTCCTTTAAATGAGGCATGAGAGCGGCCTCTTAGAATGAGGCATAGGGGCGGCCTCTTTAAATGAGGCATGAGAGCGGCCTCTTCAAATGAGGCATGAGGGCGGCCTCTTTAGATGAGACGTGAGGGCGCCCTCTTTAAATGAGGCATGAGGGCATCCTCTTTAAATGAGGCATGAGGGCGGCCTCTTTAAATGAAAACGAGGGCGGCCCCTTTGAATGAGGCATGAGGGCGCCCTCTTTAAATGAGGCATGAAGGCGGCCTCTTTAAATGAGTCATGAGGGCGGCCTCTTCAGATGAGGCATTAGAGCGGCCTCTTTAAATGAGGTATGAGGGCGCCTTCTTTAAATGAGGCATGAGGGTGGTCTCATGAAACGAGGCAAGAAGGTGGCTTCAAATGAGGCATGAAGGCCGCCTCTTTAAATGAGGCATGAGGGAGCCTTATTTAAATGAGGCATGAGTGTGGCCTCTTTAAATGAGGCAAGAGGACAGTCTCTTTAAATGAAGCATGTGGGCGGCCTCTTTAAATGAGGGCGGCCTCTTTATATGAGGCATGAGGGCGTCCCCTTTAAATGAGGCATGGGGGCGGCCTTTTTAAATGAGGCATGAGGGCGGCCTCTTCAAATGAGGCATGAGGGCGGCCTCTTTAAATGAGGCATGAGTGTGGCCTCTTTAAATGAGGCAGGAGGGCGGTCTCTTTAAATGAAGCATGTGGGCGGCCTCTTTATATGAGGCATGAAGGCGTCCCCTTTAAATGAGGCATGAGGACGACCTCTTTAAATGAGGCATGAGTGTGGCCTCTTTAAATGAGGCAAGAGGGCTTTCTCTTTAAATGAAGCACGTGGGCGGCCTCTTTAAATGAGGGCGACCTCTTTATATGAGGCACGAGGACGTCCCCTTTAAATGAGGCATGAGGGCGGCCTCTTTGAATGAGGCATGAGGGCAGCCTCTTCAAATGAGGCATGAGGGCGGCCTCTTTATATGAGGTATGAGGGCGGTCTCTTTGAATGAGGCATGAGGGCGGCCTCTTTGAATGAGGCATGAGGGCGGCCTCTTCAAATGAGGCATGAGGACGGCCTCTTTGAATGAGGCATGAGGGCGGCCTCTTCAAATGAGGCATGAGGGCGGCCTCTTTAAATGAGGCATGAGGGCGTCCCCTTTAAATGAGGCATGAGGGCGGACTCTTTGAATGAGGCATGAGGGCGTCCCCTTTAAATGAGGCATGAGGGCGGACTCTTTGAATGAGGCATGAGGGCGGCCTCTTCAAATGAGGCATGAGGGCGGCCTCTTTAAATGAGGCATGAGGGCGGCCTCTTTAAATGAGGCATGAGGGCGGCCTCTTTAAATGAGGCATGAGGGCGGCCTCTTTAAATGAGGCATGTGGGTGGACGTCCGAGCGAGCTAGCGTTAGTCTAATTAACTTTCCCAGATTCCGTTAGTATCATTTATTATGAAGTTATACACGAAAAGGTGACTGACACTGCCGAGGTGCGATTTACTGTTTTCAGAGGTTTATCAGAAACGTTTCGGCACGGAAAACAAAATCTGGAACGTGCAGTTGCTTCTCCCACGTTCACCTGACGGACGCCGAAAGCGTCGCTCTCGAGGGTAGATGTTTTCGCGGTTTGAACCGCGATGCCCAAAGTCTCCTATGTGAATAGACCTTTCTTGAAAGAAAAAAAACATTTTTTGTATTACTCCAAGCAGGAAAAAGAATAGGTTTATGTCTGCGGTGACGTCATAAGTTGGTGTATTTCAATGTATTAAAACGTTCCAATATATATCCCGAGAATAAAGGAGTTGGCCCCACTCATCAGAGATTAACAATTTTGAGCCCACAATATCATAGTACATGGGTGCATGTGATCAATTGTTTACCTTATCTATTATGCCGCGAACGTATGACTTATGAGCCCATTACAAAAATGCTTTAGTTCCATCCTTTGTACGCGAAGGCATTTCTGTTAAATTGTCAGAAAAAATGAAAATTTATAATTTTCTCTCCAGTTGCCCCGTTTTGAAGAGCTTTCACAATTATTTAACCTGCAATTGTATACTTATACTTCATTGTCAGTTGCTATTGACTCCCAGTACACAGCTACTGAAGAAGCTGAGATGAGAATCAGTAGTATTCTTCGAGGCGTTACTTCAAGTCAGCACTCACCAGCAGTAACTCAGTATGGCAGGTATTCCCGCGTTGGCAGGGAGGAGCTGCGGAACCGGACGCGTGACGGGAATAGGAACAGCAGGCATAAGGGGAGGGAAATCTTCCAGTAAGGGGATTGCCGAGCTCAACAGTGAAAGGCATTGGTCTAAAGAAACACAACCACGTAATCGTTTTTATTGCATTTATCAAATTGTACATGTAATAAAATATGTTTGTGAAAATATTATTCATATCTTATGAATAGTTTTCGGTATGACGATTCGCCGTTTCGAATATCCCCTTGACTACCTTGACTCTCTTAAAAAACAATCGTGTGACGTTACAACCATTAAACTTCAAGAGGTGATAACACGAAGACCGTCTGTCCAATCACTGATTGCTATAAATTTATTAATCGTATAAAGCTGAAAATTATTGTCTTAAGATCCAAGAAGACTGAATGGGTTCATCTTGCAGCGCACTGCAAGTTCTGCGTCGGGGAGAGCAATAATGTACGTTAAAGAAGATGATGTAAGAAAAAGAAAAATCGAGATAAGTGCGAAGAGGCTCTGCCTCAGTGCACAAAGCGAATAGATTTTGAACCTCTGAACAATTTCCCTTGCAGTAAACTGGATTATATATTTTTTTGTAACTAAATACTTCCCTAATTACAGTGTCTATATTCAGCTCCTGCAAATAGGACAATGTATTTAGAACATGCATACACAGTATTGGGCCGGGTGGAAGTTAAGAACATTTCGTTCCCATTGCACGCTAATACTATAGAGGGTCTAGTCATCAATGGGAAAAGGAGGCCCATTTCTGCATCGTCATCTCGATCTTTTTATTCAAGGAGGCCTCAAACCATTCATTAAAATAGACCAATACCGTGAAGGCAGACAACTACATGCAATGACGCTCGAGAAGCCATCATGCCTTTGTAATGAACTATTGGAGGTGTGTACCTGGAAATAGTTAGGGACAGTCAGTAGGTAAAGTCATACACTAACTACATCACCATAAATGCCATACATAAAACGATTTTTTTTGTAAATAACCGAATAATTGGCATGGTAGTGATTGGAAATCGGGTGACCGAAGCTTCAGGACACGGAAGGCTTGAAGACCATTAACAAGAGATGAAGCACAGGATAACTGCGAAAACTCGTGTGCGATGATGATGAAAAGAAAACATAAATAAAAAAAGTATCTTATCATTTAAGCATAATATAGCATAGGTCTGGTAAGCCTGTTGTGTAGCTACGTAAAAATATATGCATGCCGTAGCACAAATCCATAAAAAGTTTAAAGGGTAATAATTCGCTCTTCGTTATGGCTTAACCATTAAATTTTCTTAAGTTTCCATTTCGGTTTACGTTGAAGCGCAATAACATTATCTACTTCACATCACAGGCAAGTTCGCGCTTGCTTCGCTCCTCCAGAGGCAAGACTTCTGAACTCATTTCATGGACACGAGCGCATCCACTGGAGAGTTTTAATGAAATGCAGACTTCGATGATTCTAGTATGCTAATGACCCAATTTCTTCTTTCGTGCAACACTTGGCATGTTCAGAGGGCTGTTATTAAAGGTAAACTCCAAAGTCGTACCCATTTTAGATAAAAGCTCATTAATAAAGTATAATATCCGAGCTAAGGGAGGATGTGGGTACAAAGGCACAGGTCTCTAAACATTGACTGACGTAGAGTATAGCCTAGTGATCTTTTTACTGCCTACCTATATATTTAGCCTAGTGATATTTTTACTGCCTACCTACAGTATATATTAGGCCTAGTGATCTCTTTACTGCCTACCTTTATATTTAGCCTAGTGATCTTTTTACTGCCTACCTAATTATTTAGCCTCGCGAATTTTTATTGCCTACCTATATATTTAGCCTTGAGATCTTTTTACTGCCTACCTATATATTAAGTCTAGTGATCTTTTTACTGCCTACTTATATATTTAGCCTAGTGATTTTTTACTGCCTACCTATACATTTGGCCTAGTGATCTTTTTACTGCCTACCTATATATTTGGCCTAGTGATCTTTTTACTGCCTACCTATATATTTAGCCTAGTGATCTTTTTACTGCCTACCAATATATTTAGCGTAGTGATATTTTTACTGCCTACCTATATATTTACCCTAGTGATCTTTTTACTGCCTTCCTATATATTTAGCCTAGTGATCTTTTTGCTGCCTACCTATATATTTAGCCTAGGGATCTTTTTACTGTTTTACTACCTACCTATATATTTAGCCTAGTGATCTTTTTACTGCCTACCTAAATATTTAGCCTAGTGATCTTTTTACTGCCTTCCTATATATTTAGCCTCGTGATTTTTTTACTGCCTTCCTATATATTTAGCCTCGTGATTTTTTTACTGCCTACCTATATATTTAGCCGAGTGATTTCTTACTGCCTACCTATATGTTTAGCCTAGTGATCTTTTTACTGCCTACCTATATATTTAGCCTAGTGATCTTTTTACTGCCTACCTATATATTTCTTACATGGATGTTCTGTCAAGTCCTACCAAGAGAGCTTACAATTATGTCATTGTTGTCAGCATTGTACACCTCATCATCCTATCGCAATAAACACCATTAATTAGGACTATTACTCGGGCATTGTTTGAAGAAGTTGCTGCGTCTAGATATTTAAATACCAGATTATGACTATTTCTGGGAATTGTTGGGAAAAAATGCATCTAGATATTTAGATACTTTGATAGATATTGGATTATGACTATAACTGGGCATTGTTGGGCAAGATACTGCATGTATATTATTAGATGCTTAGATACTCAGATACATATTGGATTGGGACTAGTTCTGGGCATTGTTGGGCAAGACACTGCATGTATATTATTAGATGCTTAGATACTCAGATACATATTGGATTGGGACTAGTTCTGGGCATTGTTGGGCAAGATACTGCATGTATATTATTAGATGCTTAGATACTCAGATACATATTGGATTGGGACTAGTTCTGGGTATTGTTGGGCAAGGCACTGCTTGTATATACTCGTCTCAATTACTCTATCGGAATTGTCTTCCAGATAAGGAGTCAAGCCTACTAAAAAAATAATGAAGTTCTTGTATTTAGGTCTACTCAGCCCGTGCGGGTCGGTCGACCGCACAAGACAACTCTTAGGCTCAGCGTTTATACCCTGAAGTGTCAGCTGGTGTCTTATTGCTGCGAAAATAATTTAATATCAATATAACCGCCAAGGGTTTGTATTCAGGAGTATGACACTTTTTCTCATTTAGGCATTTGCTCATTTTCCTTGGAAACGCGAGTTTCCTTCGGAAATTCCTTCGGAAACGGGATTTTGCTATTATCATAGCGACTGCAAGTTGACCCCATCGAAGCATTCCAGCAACATTCCGCTGCGTCCTTTGCAGCAACATTCCGCTGCGTCCTTTGCAGCAACATTCCACTGCGTCCTTTGCAGCAACATTCCGCTGCGTCCTTTGCAGCAACATTCCACTGCGTCCTTTGCTGCAACATTCCGCTGCGTCCTTTGCAGCAACATTC
>SDVV010043538.1:0-10241 GCA_016164225.1 Gammarus roeselii
GATTGTGCAACGTAGGAGACATTGACGAGTGAGGGCCATTTGCGAACCTTGAAAATCCCCGTGTCAGCGATAGGGGGAGGGGAGACTAGATCCCATAACACTGTTTAGCTCAGGGGTATCATATATGGTAAACAATAGATGGGAGGAACCAACAAAATCCGTTAAAAGACTCAATTGTCGAGTACCAATGAGGTCTGGGTATTAGAAGGCCCGCCTCTTTAGCTGGTCCAAAAATGTGAACTATTCCCTGATTGGAGGATCCCCTTCAAACTCATGATCATGGCCCTCCCACATATTATTCAGGGCAGCACCGTACGACAGAGGGCAACCAGACACACACTTGCCTTCTGCGACAGCGATCGGTCAGACTCGCTCGAGCACCTAGGTACCGCCCTCGGGCGTAGCCCCCCTACTCTACTCTACGCTCGTCTTACACTTAACACTTTTCTTTTTGATATGCACTTAGTACTCTGTGTCCGTTATGACAATCAATTTTATATTCAGTACTCTATTGATAGAGTAACTTTTGTCTTGTTACTTGTTACAAAAAGAATTTTATAAAACCAATGTTTGATCATTCCAACCTTGATTTACCCAATTATCGCAACCGTGGAAGCTCGATCGTAACACTCCAAGTCACGACCCAGTACACTCGCGTTTACCTCCCTGACCACTCCATCCATATAGAGGTTAAACAGCCAAGGAGGCATCACGCAGCCTTGTTTCAGACCCAATTTCACTGTGAACCAATCACTCACCTCGCTCCCTACTCTGACGCATGATCGGCTGCCAACATAGAAACGCTGCACCGCTTTCAACTCCATTAGCACACTTTACAGATCTTTACATATATTTGTGATCACACACCTTCGAATGGGATTGACACATCGCTATGATACATTTCAGATATTGTATTGTGGAACTTGTTTGAAAATTTGGCGGGATTTCTCACGTGTAGCTACATCAATGGCGTCGATGATCTTCTCTTCGATACGCTGTCATATGTTGTAACTAGATGCTATAGTGAAACTACAGCTGATAAATCTACCTAACTCATGTTAGTTCTTTTTACCAATTGTTAACTAAAACTTCGATTGCTAAACTAGTCGATCACGTCACGTTGAAGGTTCGGAGGTATCCATAGATGAATTGTTACATCCTGGGAGAGCACCGAAATAAATGAACCTACACTCTCCATTGTTCGGAACGCACTGCCGGCCTTAGGCTAGTAACCCAAGCGGTGCCCGCCTTCCAAGTACCCGCAGGCCGGTGTCAAGAATTACATACTCAACCTCGGGACATTTTAACACAACGATGGTTTACTTCAAACTACAACAACTACCATGTACGCTTTCTTACCATTATTTAATCATATTATCTTGAAAACCATGATATGCATTCAACTACTAGAAAATCTTAGAACGATATACTTCCAAGATGAAGGCAAATACATTGGCCCTTTACTCTGTACGACAGGGGGAAAACATCTAGGAGGCAGCTCAGAGCGGGAATATCATTGGAAGTCGAGAAAAGGATGGGAAGGGGAAAAATCAAGGACCACTGCCACTCACGATACATTCCAAAACTCCAGATGTCCACGTCATACTGAGCGCGATGGTTCGAATTATATACAAGTTACAGTTTTCCTTCCTCAGACAAGGCATCGTGGGGTTTTGTTCCCCACATCAACAGCTTTCCGCCCACTCCATACAAACGCAACACCCTCCACATCGCTTCCTTGTCAATCCTGTCATATGCCTTTTCACTACGGTGCATCAAACAAAATTACTTAGGAAATTGATTTGTCAGCCTTGCAAATAATAATATATAGTACTAGACGGAATCTGTTTCCAAGAAGTTGAAAATTAGTAAAGGTTTTATTGAATATGGATGTAGTGAAAATGTGAACAGTTGATCACCCTCTTTTGAGATGATGCTTTTCATTATCAAATGCCAATAACCCTTACCAATGACCTACGGACGGTCGCATTGTTCTGCACACGGCCGTCATCTTTTCACAAGTCTCTCGTTATATGATAAACGTGTGCCTTTCTTTGTCCGTTTGTCTTCTGTTATGCCTACATAAAAATCACAAAGACTCGAGTTTTCAAAGAGATCACGGCAAACATTACATCATTTGATGTCTCGCGTGGAGCGCTACAATTTAATGCGATGTTTTATTATAAATTTAACTGTTAGAATTATTCTTGTAAAATGCGATGTTTAACTTTTCGAAAAAACTTCAAAACTGCTATTGGCGACAATTTTGATGGGAAATCGTCAAAATCGTTGAGAGCTTCCACATCTAAGTTGTTGTAGAGAATTGCATTTTTATCTATTAATTTACGTTCTTCGTTTCCTCTTAATGTCACGCGCACTTGAATACATAGTTTGGATGCCCGCCTTGGGTGCTCTATTAAAATGATTGTTTTTTTAACAATTCAAGTGATACATTTTTCAGAAAGGGGTATTTTTTGAGCGTGTAGCCCTAGGGGTGACGTCACAATCACTGAGTAGATCAGCTGTGGGCCTGTTGCAAAATATTCCAGGAACTCTATGAATGTTTAAGGGAGAGGTTTTCCTAGTCCAATAAATAACGGTGGATTCTCACTGCTCGGGGCATCATTAGGTGCTCTGAGCTGTAAGCTATCATGCCGCGTTCACGTTTGCTCACTGCTTACTAGTGTGAGAAAACCATTTTGTTGGCCCAAATAAATTATATCCACGTAGGAGTGGATTTGAACTAGAACGTCACGTGAGGAGAATATCAGTGTAATTTCTTTGTCTGTGCAATTCCTATATTAAAAGATCAAGAAAGGAAAGATTGCAGTAAGAAATAACATATAACGATGGCACTCAACTCGAATCAGCCTCTGAAGAGAAAGCCACCAACCCACGGTGTTGATCTGAGACAGGCTTGGTTTTATTTTTCGTTAGGTATCGAGTTCTAGAACCGGGTATGACGCTGTAGTTGGACTAGATACCTGTTCAGAGTTTTGTTCTACTCTACCAATCAGCACTCCAAAAAGTATTCAAATCTGTATTAAGTGAGACTCGTCCCGCTCCAGTCACTCACTACCGGGGCACTGAGTGCGGATACCTACATGAGTGAAATAAAATACGTTAACCATTCAAGACTAACAGAAGTCACCATTTAAGACTAACAGACGTCTTGAATTATGATTTTTCGCCATGTATCCGAAGTTAGTGGAAATTTAATCTCATGAACTTGTTAAGAAGTTTTGTCCATGTATTATCGGCTACAAAGATAGACCTTATTTTTAATGTTGCGTAATATTTAATCATTTAAATCAAATTGTATGTAGTTAGGTAAGTTTTTATGGCTGCATGTTTACAGTCAAACGTCTGGAGGAAATACATATGTGTAAATCCATACCATAAAACTCACAATCTCGGCGCAGGGATGTAAACAAAACGCGAAATTGAAAATAAGGTCTCTATCTCTGTAGCCGATAGTACCTACCAGCATAAAAATCAACATTGAAGAAAACTCCACGTGGTACACGGGACTGTTGCATTTGTCGCGTCGAGTGCAGGGCCGATTGATAAAACTCCACGTGGGACACGGGACTGTTGCATTTGTCGCGTCGAGTGCAGGGCCGATGAATAAAACTCCACGTGGGACACGGGACTGTTGCATTTGTCGCGTCGAGTGCAGGGCCGATGAATAAAACTCCACGTGGTACACGGGACTGTTGCATTTGTCGCGTCGAGTGCAGGGCCGATTTATCTATGGATTTGCCAGCATTGTTACTCGTGGTGACTCAAATGGTGAGGCAGGTTCAATTGAGAGAAGAGAGTTCTTGTTTTTGTGAGAAACGTTAAAACTGTGACCCTTGCCCATGTTCAGTCGCGGAATTAAACTTAGTTTTGATAAAATAAGATCACTTCAATTTAGCTGGTGATTTATACCTGGAAGCAATAATTTCTCCAACATTGCCGACTATTGAATGCCGTGGTTAGTTGCAGTGACAGGCATGAATTGTTCGTATATACAAGTTTGTCATCTCTGTGAGACTTCACAAATATTGACTATTGTTACTCACCACTGAGTAGTAGGGTAGGGCTAACTCCTCTTCACTATTGCAATTAAACTAACACTATTCGTAGACAGTGGGTAATTGAGTCATTGCCTTGGAGCCTTACATCGTTTCACAGCACATTCTACCTGCAACGATCACCTGGTATCACAATACAGTGGATTATCGGCGGTAAACTCGGCCAATAATGTGAACAGGGCTTGTTGAGCGGTTAGCCGATGCCTGCATGAGAGCTGGGATGCTCAAGCGGCCTCTAGTGACGGGTCGTGCACCTCAGGCAACAAGCAGCAAAAACAGCCTTCCTCGAGGTCACCCTGTGTTGCAGCAGCCTCTCATGGACGGCGGTCACACTACCCCGGGCTGGGGTGGTGGAGGTTGGTTGGTGGGTGGTTCGTGGCTGCAGGAGAAGGCTGGCTGTTACGTGTCGAAGATGGCCAGCCCAGTAGACGGCCTCTTTCGTGTAAGAAGCATCAAACATCTTTGCTATGGTCAAGTTAACGAGCTGTTCAATATCAACACGAGCTTTCACGACACGGAGACGAAGTTCGTCGACTCCATTTATTCCATAAAACTATTATGGAATAAATAGTAGAGTGTGTTTAGAACAGCGCGGTGCCACCTGCTCTTGGTTATTCTCCAATAATTGGAGCTTACAATTTGTATCTATAAACGCTCGCTTGTCTTTTAACTGTCACCGAATCCCCCAATCGTCATGTCCTGCTTGCATAGGTTCCTCGTGCAGGCACTAATCAACCTATAAAGGAGGGGGGCTCTCGATGACTGGCGTTCTACCACCGATGCAAATAAGCGGGCTTCAATAGATGAACTTGATCCGATGACGGTTTTTGCCTATTGCACTAACACAGGAACAAAATAAGGCCTTCACGTCTTTCGTGTGCTGTCGCCATGCAGTGTTGGGGTGATACTTCGGGCTGACGAGGTTGTTGCGAGACTCACGAGGTTGAACGGATACTATATTTTTGGAATCGAGAAATTAATTTGCTTGTGAGTAAGACATTATTTGACTGCGTGTGCGTCAGGAATTGGCAGTGTAAAGAAAGGTGGACACTTTCAGAGCGAGTACCCGTTTTTCCAATAGAGTCGTGCTACTCAACACTCTTGGTCATTTATTGGCCGCTTAACTGCGGGTGAGGTCGGCCGAAGATGTTCCACCCGTAATCTTTTTCTCGGTTCATATGAACGACTGCTTGTGGATGGATTACTTCAGTATCATAGTTAGTATCATCTTACTCCAACTTTCCGGAGTTGAATATTTTCTCGCCGATGCATCGACTGAAGCTTTGTTCCATAGGCCTTGCCTCCCTCCCACCCCTCCTTACCCTTCCTACTATTTAATTTGTTCTTAATGATCCTCTCCTCAACCTCCCGCTCCTTTATCATTAGTTTTCTCTGGTGCCTAACATTTCTTCGTCCACGTTCTATCTAACAAAATACTATTACCCATATTAGCAGTTGCTTGCTTCTTGGCGGTTCAGACCACATCCTTTACCTACCGTATTTAGCGGGAAGGCTTCCCAGAATTATTAGAAGTGTGCCCGAGCCGCCCCTTCACATTTTGCAAGCTGGAGCGTATTGTTTTCTTTGAACTTCTATTCTCAGACGTGACCATTCATTAGTCTACTGTTGCTATTATGATTCTAAATTATTTACGCCTTCACATTTGAACATTGAAAGGTATGAAATACATTTCTACCTATAATGATTTTTGTAAAAGTTTTATTACTCCGAAATGACGCGTGACTGCAAAATAAGGGTAAACTGTTTTATAAATGACCAGCGGTTGCCACTATAACAACAGAACGATCACTCTTGAACGTTGCTTACTAAAACTAACGCCAATTGCTGTTCAAGAGAATGAGCGACTATTGGAGCTCTTGATACACCGTGGCTATTGAGACCCTAGGAACACCTGTTACCCTAATTTGAGGGATGAATCTGTTTGCTTCCCCTGAAGATAATAAACTCCGAAGATTCTTTAATTTACGCCCCCCCCCCTTCTCAACCATACGTTTTCTCCTTCATCACTAACCCCCTCTGCCGACCCCCCGCAGGTACCGGTTGCCGTGACTGCATGTCGCGCGTGCCATACGCCACGCTTATTGCCACGATGATGTGTTGCGTGGGGGTGGGCGTGTTCTGCGGCACCATGTACAGGGGCACCACGCTCACCATGCGCATGCTGGAGGAGGTCTTCCGCTTGAGGATACAATGGTGAGTTATGTGTCCCAAGCTCACCATGCGCATGCTAGAGAAGGTCTTCCACTTGAGGATACAATGATGAATCTGCGTTTTCACACTCACCACACGCATGCCGAGTTGGTGAGTAGTCTTACAACGCTCTCACCGGCACTGTATATGTGTTGCAATGTTCTTAACGGCGCAGTAGGATCCTGCTGCGCTCTCGACCTCCGTTTCGCGGTGCGGCGGTACGGCCAGGCACCGCAGTTTAGGTCACGAAAGCCGCTCGCAGGGCCTCTCCATAGTGTACACGTGTGACTTTTGTAGGCCGCCCATCTCTTCGCCTCAGGGACCCGTTCAGCGGCCCCGCCCTCAGCGGAGACAGCGCGGAGAGCTAGGCTGCGCAAGGTGAGATCGTAGACAAGAAGACCAAGACGTTCAGGCTCTCGCTTCGTCTGTAAATCTCCGTTCGTTCGAAAAGTAGCAGCACCAGCTACCTTATTGAATTGAAGCCTAATTTACTGAACGTTTATTCTAAACAACAACAAAAGTTTTATTTCTTTTGGCGTCGTTTTCAAGGTAAACGTGCGTAACAACACCTCTCCAATCGGAATTAATTAGTTCCAAACCTTAGGTCCATCTTCGAGAGGGCGCTTCAAGCTGAATGACCTCTAACCTCCTGCCAGCGGGTCTTGGTGTCATTAATTGTATACAATCTACAAAGAGCCTGTTGCGGCACAACAGATTAAATCTCCATTAAATTATTCTGGAGTTTGCCATTTAATTGAAAATATCCGAAATCTTTTCAAGGACTTCTGCTGACTTGTTAAGAAGCTCATCTTAACACGCGCGGCAGTGTCTCAATTTGAAATACGTTGTTTATCTTGTTTAACGTGTACCACGCGTCCTTGATTGTGTTTCCAGGATGCCGTGGAAACATGTCCACGTTTCCTGTCTCCGTTGATCCGAGTGACTATTGCAATAAGTTATCAATGCGGGCAGTTTTGCTGCTGACAACAACTGCACTTGCGTGTTGCTGCTGCAAACTTTGTTATTGATCAGCAAACTTGCTGTTGACGACAGACTGCCCTCAATTTGCAGTAGGTCATGAACTCGTGATCTAGCTTCATTCACGATCTGATGAGTGACTGCTGTCGTGCCGTTCGTTGATCGCATTCAATTATTTATAAATTCTTGCACTTAGTTTAGCAATTGGGTAAAGGTTTATTTGCATATTTTTTAGTTTTTTTGTAGGACTAGTGTTTTTCTGAATGATGCTTTTAATTCTTACCTGTACATTTAACGTTATTTTGCAATTAAATCTATTTCTTCGTGGGTATACAACTTTATGCTGCTTTTATACACATATCTGGTATATTGATACTTTCCTGGCACCGAATTCACTAATTTCCTATTTAAAATTAAGGTAGCTTATTATCGTAGTCTCCCTAAGTTATTGTACAATTTTTCCCTATCATTGTTACTCATTATATTTGTGTTCCCTCATGACAACCCTTTTTATTTCGCTGTGTCGCCTCACCTCGCCCTCCCGCCCTGCTGTGTAGGGACCGAGAATACACCAGGTAACAACCTCCTTCAGTTGCACCCACTTGCCCCCAGCATGCTCCTCCCACTCCCTCATCCAAACCACGCCACTCCGCCCCTCTACCTTTGCGCGGGCAACCGCGTCTAACTACTGCCATTTTTCGATTAAGATGCTCTAAATCTAGCTTATATCATTATAACTTTCTATAACTGGTTTCGTTTGCCATTGATTCTGCTGACTCTACTTCCTACCAACGGTGTTTCAGGCATGTGAATTACCTTACCCAAAATTGAAATATTGTGAGCTATGCTCCAGTGACCGAGGGAAATGGTTTTATCTGCCCTGGTTCGACTGTTAGATCGTCTTCAATTGGTGTATTTGAGATGACGCCAAAGGCCCTGGACCAACTGCTACTGGGAGTGTAGACTTGCTTCGTTGTCCAAACACAGAGAAATGTAACACGGGACATGGGGTGTACCAGCTGCCTTAGATAGTATTGAAGCCGCATCTATTTTGAAATTCGGTGGTGCTCGAATGCACCTAAATAAGATGCTTATATCTGAAAATTGTCTTAGAAGTTAGACTTGACCATAAAACTTTCTTGCAACGTTGTTATGATAGTGCTGTTAATTCAAAAGATCAAGGGAAAGGGTTTGATCAAGGGAAAGGGTTTGTATTGGTTATTATTATTGAACCAATTTTTAAAATCTAACCCATGAACTCCATCATCAAATGCTCCATTTGAATTAGCGATACGAAAGTTTAAACAAAGACTTAGACGTAGGAAACGCGAACGTGTTTCCTTCATTATTTTAACATTTACAATGTTAGAACAAAAATGTTCTAACATTGTAAAACCAGGTCTTTCACGTATGCTAGGTATGCAAGTACGGAATTTGGTGGTAAGCAGAAAATACGTTCATTCCTTCAAAATTTAACGGGAGTTATCGATACACCGTTGACGTTAAGTTGTAAGTAAAAAAAAGTATGTATTTTGCGCTGAAAATACTGAAATCACGTCAAAACTCGTATAAAAGAGTGACAAAAGTATAAATCATATTTTTTTTTCATTTTTGAGGACTTTAAAGACAAAATAGTAGTTTTCTTGCTAGCGAGTTGGAAAACAAGGACAGTTCATAGTATTAAGACTCAGAAAAATGTGTTTCTATAGTTGTGGGCCTTTTCCCGTCTTTTTTAGAGATAAGAAACGGTGAAAAAAAAAGACTTTATATAAATGGAAAACAGGACGTGTACATAATTCAATTATTTTTCTGACCGTTCTCTATTTTGTCCATAAGATTCATTTTGCCCGTCATAAAAAAAAGCATATCAACGTTTGTATCAGCCTAGGACGATCTTATTGCGCTCAACATGTTCCTGCTCGTAGAGCATAACCGCTCCCCTGCACCCTTGGTGGGGATGGCTTGATGAACAAGTCCACCAACAGCTCCTAACTCTTGAAGGCTCGTACCAGGCCATGACCAAGTGGCGGGCCTTGTCCTTGAGTGACCTGTGGCTCCTGCTGTTCTCTTTTGACTAAACTAAAGTTAAATGTAACGAAAGTTAAATAGTTCGATCATGATTTCCAATGTTTACGTAAAAGTTTAATTGTTGAAGGAAATTGTTTATTTCGTCAATTGAAGAACAACGGATGACCGGTTTGTTGGCCAGTTTGGCGCATCAATAAATTACCTCGTACGGGCACTTCATGAAGAAGTTTTGATGGTCGCTGTTGGAAGCCTACTGAGGATAATACAACCGTGCCTATAATTAGTTAGGTACCATCGACGCAAATTATCAGAATAATGCTTGAACCAGTTAGGACATTTTATGCAAATGCATGTATACACACATTTGTACGTACAGTAGCGAAAGAAAGTTCGTTCATGATTAAAGATAAAGAAAAATCTTCTATGATAATTTTTCGCTCGACATTTGTACTCGGTGGAAATTTAATTGATGTTATTCGCAAAGAGTGGTTGTCCACATATAATACCGTAAGAAATTTTCATAGAAATTTCATATGAAGTGAAATTCTACGTAGAAAAAGTCTAATATTTTTATTTCATTGATAGACTAACCATATACTAATTTTCTTTTCCTACTGTGCATATATGGTTCGTAAATAGGATTCGGTCGCGGGCCCATGAACCCTCGCTTTTTATAGAAAATCGGATCCCCCTTATTTTAAATCTCATAGAATCTATTAATAAATTCTTGACTTCTGTTAATGAGACACTTTAGTACCCTCTTACAGCAGCCGGAGGATGCACTGCAGGCATGTTCCTGTGGCTTGGATAACCTGTGATGTTTACAGTAGAAAATGAAATTAGGCTTACGGTCATCTTCGTGCATGCTTCTGCAACAGCCAATAAAATTATCATTACCAACTGAATAAAGCTTCGTGCATTTTGATTTGATGCCAAATATAATAT
>SDVV010043539.1:0-10241 GCA_016164225.1 Gammarus roeselii
AGTGTCTCATGCGACACTGAATCTGGCATTGCTTTACCGCATCAGTTACACCCTTGAGAAACAAGATGCGCAGTTCTATGAGAAGCTGGAAGAAATAGTTCCAAATAATCACGATGCTATCATCTTCGGTGACTTCAATCTTCCTTATATTGACTGGGTGAGTCTAACTTCACAGGCTCCAGACAATAAACTGGAGTTTATCGCTGATAATGGCATCACCCAGTATGTTCGTGAACAAACCCGAGGGAACAACATACTGGACCTAGTCATGTCAACTGTGGTGCGCTTGGTCTGCGACATCCTAGTTGGCAACAAACTGGGAGGTGCTGACCACAACGCGGTGGAATTCACCATCAAAGTGCCAGTCCAGCTTCCCAAGGAGCTGTGTGCCGCACCAATTTTGCTCGGGCAGACTTCCACGGGATGAGAGAACAACCAAGTGCGCTTAACTCAATCGAACAACTCGGAAAAGGTACTGTGGATGCTTGCTGCCGCATCCTCAACGAGAGAGTTTGCGAGACCAGCGACCGATGTATACCCTTGAGAACAAGTGATTCCGCTTAAAGGAGCTGGCTCCCTTGGTGGAACGTCGAAGTTGGAGGAGCCTTAAATCGCCGCGATCGACTAAATGCGCAACGACTGAGGGATAAAACATCACATGCGGCAGAATTGCATCGCCTGGCGTGTAGGACAGCCACTAGGCTAGTCTGATCCTCTAAGCGTACGAAAGAGAAAAACATTGCGGAAAACGCCAAAGAGAACCCAAAGAATTTCTATCGCTACGTCAACGAGCGTAGAATTGCTTGGGACTCGGTTGGTCCGCTAATGGATGAAGATGGTGCCCTCAGAACGTCACTTGAGGACATGACCAGCGTCCTGAATAGATTCTGCTGCTCAGTGTTCACAGTTGAGGGCCCCGGCTATGAACAATATACTGTTTATGCTTGGGAAGTCAGCCTCAACGATATTGTTTTCACGAGAGAGGAAGCTGTCAAACAACTTGAGGGACTAGTATTCACAAATCGATTGGTCCCGATGGACACCACCCAAGAGTTCTTGAGGAAACTCGAGAACAATTGGCAGCAGGCCCTTTGGTTAGGGTGAGTGCGAAGCTTTTCTTATAAGGTTAGTTCCAGGCCTTGGGCTTGGGTTGAAAAGCGGCACTGTGGTAATAGTGAGTAACAAGCGCAGTATCTAAGTTAAATACCAGGCCCTATGGCCAAGATGAGTACCAGGCTCTGCTACTGAGGAGAGTAGGTGACCATGTGAGTACGGAAGGTTCTAGATAGTGTGGCTGTAAAGTGAGTGCCAGACCCTGCAGTCCCTGTAGGTGAAATGAGAGCAAGGCCCTGTGGATATGGCGATTATCAGGCCCTGTGGCTAGTCTGAGTATCCGGCAAAACTACTAGGCCCTGCGGGGAGTCTGGGTATGGGGCACAGTGGCTTGACCCTGTTTCTAGAGTGGTTTCCGTTACCATTGAATGCTATTATTACTAGCAGACTGTTTGGTTTTGATTTGATTTGATCCTCATTTCCACCAGAGCCTCAACGCGAGTCATAATAGACTCTCCCGTAGGGCTCGATGATCATCGATTCCAGTAGGCTCGCACACCTCAGTGTGCAAAAAAAACAATGCTGTTAAAGTTTTAAAACAATGGAAATTTTAACAATGTCAGACGCACGCTGGTGCGCACAATCATTTAGAACATCATGAGTAATATGTACGCACGCTAGTGCATAACGGTACTAGGTTTACGGCTACACGGACAAAGTCAGCTACGACAGCATGGCAACACGACCCAGACCGCTATGCGGTCTAGGTCAGTTATAGTGCACTTCAATTATTCAAATAAGCCTCAGACGAAACGAGTAGTCATTTCCGATCATTCACTTCAAGACTAATATGTACGCATGCTAGTGCGCACAGGTATCATCGTTGAGACTGATAGAAGGTTTACGGCTAAACGGACAAAGTTAGCTCCGAAAGCAACGCAACATAATGTTCACAGCTACGCGGTCTAGTTCAGTAGAGGAACAAATTATTTATTCAGATATTATGAAAATTCAAACGAAACGAATCCCCGCCTCCAACCACTCAGAACTCCAGGAGTAATAGGCGCGCACGCCAGTGTGCACAGATGGTATCGTTGAAATTTGTACAAGGTTTATGGCTTCACGGATTATATCAACTCCAACCGAAACGCGTCACAAGGTTTTGTAGCTACGCTGTCCAGGTCAACCCCAGAAACTACATATGGTCCGTGCACGCGCGAGCGAGCACAGACTGAAGATAAGACACTCATTCACAAAATCACAAACAGGAACTGCCGCACAAATACACCAGCATTATTATACATGACAAAATTGTGGATTGCGAAGAAGAAAGTAAGGGCAGGTTCGTCTTGGGCAGAAAGACTGCTTAGATTGTTCAACTCACACTTATTGTTTAGGGGGATAGGGTGGGGGTGCATATGTACCTTATTGGGTCCCAAAAGAGCCCGATGAACCCCGGAGGGTAGCCAAAGTCCCCCGGGTCTTCCCGAGCTCCCCGGGTCCCCCGAGACCCCTCGTGTTAGCTCATCTCGGCTTGTCTCGAATCATTTCGGCCAGTCTCGGCTCGTCGCGACCAACTCGACTCGCCTCAACATGATTCGACTGATCTCGGCACACCACGACCAGCCTTGACGAGGCTCTCCCCCTCTGCGTCAGTAATCATGTGGACTGTATTAAAAAAAAATCACTCAATTATTTTAAGGTGGGAGTGGGGTAGCAGAGGTACCTCGGGTCCCAAAAGAGCCCGACGAATCCCGGAGGGTAATCCAAAACCCCAGGTCCCCCGAGCTCCCCGGGTTCCCTCGTCTCAGCTCATCTCAGCTTGTCTCGAATAATTTCGGCCAGTCTCGTCTTGTCGCGACCAACTCGACTTGTCACAACATGTTTCGACTGATTTCGACGCACCTCGACCAGCCTCGACACGACCCTCGCCATATGTGCCAGTAATCCGCGGACTGTAATAATCAATTGTTCTACTAAAGCATTTCACATATATACATCTTTCTGTGTATTGGTTTCACAGCGTGGGCTGAGGGGAGCAGGGGTCCCAGGGTTGAGAGGGGCCTCAAGCGGGTTCAGAGGGGCCTCAAGCGGGCCTCAAAGGGGTCTCAAGGGGGTCCCAAAGAGCCATGGAAGGGTCCAAGTGGGTTTCCCTGAATCCTCCTGGTCTTCCAAGTTCCTCGGGTTCCCGAGGCTGCTTGGTCCCAAGCAGCCTCGGTTAGTCGCGATTCGTCGCGTTGCCAGTTGACTCGTCTCGACTTGCCTCAACCTACCTCGACTCGCCTCGTCCCCTCCACGCATAGTGTCATTCAAGACTTTCACTCTTTTAGATCAACTTCAACATTATTTCATCATTTAGCCATCAAAACGCCTAACTGTGCTCTGACATTTATTGGGCGCCCGGGAGAGCGCAAATTCTCGCACCGTAGGTTGGACTAGACCAACTAACACAATGTATAATCCACCTAGGGCGTCTAACGATACATAATTAAATAACTAATCCAAAATTGACCACCATAAAAAAAACACGGATAAATAATTGAGCCCACGAAATTAAAAAAAAATAACACAATACCAGAATAAAGTATTAATTATCTATAAAATTAAAAATCATCCGTCCACCCCAAGACTGTGTTCGGAAGGAGTAGCATTCGCTTGAAACTATTGTAAGTACCAACTACTTGTGATTATAGACGATTAGCAGGTCATTGAAAATTTTATGACTATCATCCAAAACATGATTTGGGTACCGACTCTCCTCCTGTGATAATAGAGTATGACTCAGGTTTCTATCTCTGTCACGGAAATCATGATTATTTTTGCTATCCATGTGTTGCTGCAAAATTATCGGATTACTTACACTGCTCATATGATTCTGTTGAATGTTCACAAAAATATTTGTGAACTTTCCGTTTCGTCACAATCGTCAGAGCACTCCCTGTGCCATCTTGTCCACTTGACACTGAATCTTGTTGCTACGGGATCTTATTACCGTTCTCTTTCAGCATCTCTAACTCCCGAAGCCATCTTTCTTCGCTGACCAAACATCACTCGCTCTGAAATTCTCCCCGTGGTCTAATGGAACTGTTCCCCTTATTAGCACGCGAAGAATATTGCCAGAACAAACGCACTTCTCTATCGGACGCCCGCCGGGTTATCATAAGATTCGTCCAGGTGAGAATAAAAACACTGACCCAAATAATGTACGTATTGTCAGATGACAAAATGGGATATACCGGAGTATTTTTTTACCAATAATAAAGAAATACGCAACTGTCATTGAAAGCTGATAGGTAATTCTAAACATGGTTACATAATACTATTTTTCTAATCAATAGCACCATCGAACGATACATTTAGGAGTCCTAGCAACTCGCTTCCCAACATATTTCCAGCACTGACCGCTGACAGTTCCCCCCCCCCCCCCTCTGTTGTGAGGGTTGAAGAGGCCACCGCTGCTTCCATTCATGCTCTCGGTGACTCAAAATCCTGCCCTAATATCTGTTCTGCAATCTTTGCACTGACGAATGTTTAACTTGTTCAGAGAGAAGAAAGATTTCTCCCGGAACTTTCTCATAGTGTGATTTTGAAACAGTATATCGGAGGTCATGGTGGTCGCCTCTCTCCTCTTTACTGCTTGACTGCTTTTTGATAGTCGACGGAACACGGGCCGCCCCAACGATGCATTTTTATTCAGCTTTTCTCAATACCTCCGGGCTACAGAGGACTCCCCGCATAACAATCTGTTCGCCGATTCCCGTGCAAAGTTTCACTAATTAACTCCCGCAATACTTCGAGGCTCTATTCATTTGGAATGCATTCAAAACACCGTCAACCGGTAAGATTTTCTATGACGGAGCACTATTAGGTGGCAAACGAACAGTCTATGGAAGTGAAAATATATGGAGAAGAACAATTATAAGACAGACATTCATCTATTCAAGGAAAGCTCTTCAGAGGGGCACTGTAGGGAGGTTAACATCCAGTCTTAGTGAGATAAACTCTACAGAGGAGCGCTATTTGAAGGCAAACGTCCAGTTAAAGGGATTAAAGCTCTCCAGAGGAGCACTATATTGGAAGGCAAATCTTACGACTTTCGGATAAATTTACTTGTCCAAGCTTCTGCTCTGGAACTGTTGTCGAGGGAACCCTTGACGCGCCAGCTCTTCTGACGGTCGAAAATGTGGTTGAATCTGGAATCTTATAGGTACAAACTTTTTTCCGTTTACATTTTTGAAAAAAGTGCCTCAGATTTTTTTTTTCATCGCTTTTCGCTCCATGATATACTACACCAAGGCAAGAGTTCACGCATTAACGACAAGTTAGAGTGTCTATTCTAGCTAACGTCAAATTTTGAATTCCGTCAAAGTTTTACTCCTGAAACCTTACTATGCTACTAGCCTACATAACATTGGAACACTTTTGTTCTTTTTTAGTCTGTCATTCTGTATAGAACTAGCAGTTTTGAGAGCACACAAGTTTGGGTGGTAAGCTATTAGTTTGGAAAGCCGGGGTACTTTTTGTTCTGGACAGCACCGTTAGCAGGTGTTATTGACCAACAGCTCCAATGAGTAGAAAACCCATTTTCACAAAAGAGGGAGGAGAACTTGTCATGTACTGTTCTGACGAAGAATATCATCAACTAAATTAATGGTAAATTGGCGCATACCTCTTGATCCCCCTTTTGTCACCCTTTCTTGTATCTTTCGCTCCATTCCTCACCTTCTTCATACCTTCCACATCCCACCTCATCCCACCTCCTCCCACCATCACAACTCGTATTTGCGTCACGTCCTGGCCGCCATTCCTTCACCCTCTAGCGTTGAGGCAGCAGTAATCAGGCAGCAAACCGACGATATTGGCACAATGTTGGGCTGAATAACGCCGGCGTAGTTGCTTATCTAGCCTGACGCTGACTATCGACGCTACCGCCACACCACAGAACGCCATATAGAAGTTATCAAATACTGTATATAAAGATCTGTTTAGAGTATTCGTCACAAGTGTTTCATCGATGAATTCGATTTGTTAAGAAACCTCCGTTTCATTGGTTGGTGTGAAGGTTGGCCCATGTTCCATTTGGGGACACTGATCCACCAGCACTTTATGACTATGCCGAAGAAGGTACGCCAGCTGAGACGAAAAGCCTAGTGGTCTTTCTTGATTTAGAAACGTCAGAAGGTTTATCTCTAATGTAAATTGATGATCATGTCAAACTGTACATCTCGGCTGATCACAGATACCGTTTGGAAATTGTGTCGGTTGCCGCCCTTTCTCTCATGTAGTAGTTACTATGTCGCAGAAACAGCTATGCGAAGGAATTAGATAGGGCTTAATAGAATAA
This sequence comes from Gammarus roeselii, assembly GCA_016164225.1. Lineage (NCBI taxonomy): Eukaryota > Metazoa > Arthropoda > Malacostraca > Amphipoda > Gammaridae > Gammarus > Gammarus roeselii. The sequence continues at coordinate 6,398 of SDVV010043539.1, forward strand.
CTTCTGATCGGACAGGTGCTGGCCGGAGTTAGCGGCGAATACGGCGACGAGACCGGAACTGGTATGACGCGTGAGCCAGCTAACGGGCGGGGGGGGGGCGGAAGGGGCGGACGGACGATCAGCTTAGATATGTTAATAGTTTGTTAAAAGGTTATTTATTTTTATTTACACATAGGTTTTTGCATTTTAATGCTGGGCATACTGAATTGCAATTCATTGCATGCCATGTTGCATATATGCATTTTCAATGATGCTCCTCTGATTCTTCGGAGGGGGGGGGAGGGGGGAGTAATGTCAAACATACATTTATAAGATACATTTTTATTTATAATAATTTACATGCAGTATTATAGATTACAAAACTCACACTTTCCGGACACGCTCATGATGATTTTTTTCAACCTCGGTATCATTTCTACGTCGTTCGCTGCTGATCAATTTACTCCTTGCATAGATTCAATTAGTTTAATGTTATTTATCAGTACCCTTGCGCTCCGTCTTACTTAAATCTGCAGTAACTCCTTCATTCATTTTCTCTACTATAAGCTATCACACATGTAGAAAAATAGATACAAAACTAACAGTTGACTGAAACATTCCGTCAAAAGAAGATCCCGTTTTTGATTATTTTCACGATACAAATTATCTGCTCAGGGCGAATAAGATTGTCTCTATCTATGGAGGCATTTCGTCATAATTCTCTCGCTTTGTCAAATATGGTGAGATTGCTCACATCTGTCATTTGAATTGTAATATTTTCCAAGACTGATTTGTCATTATTTCTATATTTTTGAGTGCATGTTTCGTTATATATTTAGGTCTGAATTACAATTCTATATATTTTTTATTTACATATATGTTTGTATTCTTATCTAGTTGGGGTGTAATTGACTCATTCGGAGGTTGGTTGGATGCATGCTACCAGCCTTATATTGAATTTTAGACAATGTCATGCGTGTTTCCCATCTATTTATTTCATATGTATTTAATACCTAAAGAAATAGTATGTATTATTATTAGTTATGCAGTAGACGGGTTGATGTATATATTTCTTAGGGTGCAGTAGCTTCGTTACGAGATTCTTTAAACTCCATAACGCATTATCCAGTTTTGAACAGATATGAATTTATTGTAAGTTATTATATTGTGTTATGTATACTTAGTAATGATCGGTTGATATATGTTGAAGTTGTACTGTTTTTTTCTGGAATTTGAATAGTTATCTCATACAGGTACAAGAATTTTTAGGATATCTTAGGTTTGCATCTTCCATGTAGCTCACTATTCCAGGCACAATTGGTCGGTTATTGCAACATTCTTCTTATTTTAATAAAACATGACAGTTTATTATATTTCATCCAGTTTTGTGTATTCTCTGTAGAGTTTACATCTTCCTTCTGTCCCAACATGTCGATGCTTTTCAGACGATGTTAAATATATGCGAGACTAAGGCCGCGAAACTGGACATCGAGGACAATACCAGTAAATCAGTGTGTATGTTAGTGAAACCACTCTAAGAGAGGTTCCAGTACAGAACGGACGGGGGGTACTTGGAGGGACCCCGCTACAGTATGTGGACGGCTTCCCCAACTTGTGGCATTTAATAACAAATAATCAATGTGATAATGACGATATCTCTAAACAACGCCGGAAGTTAAATGCGGTTGGCTACCAACCAATAAGAAAATTTAACTCTTGTACAACGGATGTTAGGTTGCAGCTTCTTAAAACGTACTGTTATCCTATTTACTGTAACTCATTGTGGTATAAATTTGCCAAGGGTACTATGAGCAAACTGCGAGTAGCATGCAATGACATATTCAGAAGACCGGTGGGTGTCATAAGAAGAACGAGTGCTAGCCTAGTATTTGCAAAATATGATGTTGATTGTCTGAAAGTACGAGCAAGAACAAATGCACACAGCCTCCAGGAACGAATTGAAAACTCAAATAATTCCTTCCTAGAGGCAGTATGCAACAGTGAGGAATACGAACTATCTCCACTTGAAGAAAGATGGGACAGGATACTGCATATGCAAGAAGATCCCAATATTAATAGATATATTGTTTGACTTCGTGCGGGTGGCTGTCAGGTTGAGATGCGACCCCGAGGATGTTCACTGATAGGTGGCTCTATGTTAAACCTCTCCAACATTATTTTTTGCATACATACTAATGTGGGAAATGGACATAAAAGGTACCTCAAGCACGCTTGTCTCGAATCTGATCTCTAAATTGTTGTCGTGTATTTCAATCTTGATCTGACTTTACGTGTGCATTATTATTATTTTTTTACGATAATTTCTTACGTATTGGTGGAAATGTTTTCCTGTTGAACTCATTTACTGTTGTAATCATTATTGTACCATCGAGTGCCTCTATAAAGGTTATTATTATTATTATCTTCGATGCAAGGTATTGGGTATTTTATACAATATCGGAATATTAGGATATATTATGTTTGTTTCTGCAATGTTGAACATTATTTCAGGTATAATTTAGTTACATGTTGTACATTTTTATTGTTTTATAAAAAAAAATACATCCCGGTAAAATGTTTGACGTAGATATTGTAGCTATATAAGATTCCATTTCCTACAAACTTGGTCTTGTTGTTACTTCATCGTATATTTGGTGTAGGACCATACTTCAATGTTTAGAAGGAGTTAGATTGTCCCCTAGGCAAAAGCTCGTTGCATTTATGTTTATTTCTGATTTACTATGATGGATTTCATAGTGTATTACAATTTTGTATTGTTAATTAAAGCAGAGTAGAGAATTACGTGGTTATTTTATTATTGTTGTATGATTTTTTTCACGATAATCATAGGAATGTATACTTATGAGGTGTAAATCAGTACTGAATTTCTGTGGAATTTTCGTCATTGAACTCTAGCAAGTACATAGTTTAACGTTTATAGAAGACGATTTATTGGGTGGATGGGTCATGGTGTAGAGGTGGTTTACACTCCTAGATGATCATTTGGTGATCGTGCATGTTCAACGTAATTTAGTAAGTTCTTGTGTATGTCGGTCTTAACTTCCGTGTGTTTGTTAGAGAGGTTATCTAACAAGTTGGTGATCGTTGTAGTGGTTTACTTAGATTATCAGTGAACAGATGCCTAGATTGTTATCGCCAAACACTAATTGAGACTTATGTCAGCCCATTTTGACAACTGTACTTGTGTATAGATTCTTGGTTATGTCCAGGTTGTGACTTTGCTCGACGCTGTTCAGAGAAGATGGACTAAACAGATGCATGGTAAGTCTAAGGTATTTTACCATGAGTGTCTCATGCGACACTGAATCTGGCATTGCTTTACCGCATCAGTTACACCCTTGAGAAACAAGATGCGCAGTTCTATGAGAAGCTGGAAGAAATAGTTCCAAATAATCACGATGCTATCATCTTCGGTGACTTCAATCTTCCTTATATTGACTGGGTGAGTCTAACTTCACAGGCTCCAGACAATAAACTGGAGTTTATCGCTGATAATGGCATCACCCAGTATGTTCGTGAACAAACCCGAGGGAACAACATACTGGACCTAGTCATGTCAACTGTGGTGCGCTTGGTCTGCGACATCCTAGTTGGCAACAAACTGGGAGGTGCTGACCACAACGCGGTGGAATTCACCATCAAAGTGCCAGTCCAGCTTCCCAAGGAGCTGTGTGCCGCACCAATTTTGCTCGGGCAGACTTCCACGGGATGAGAGAACAACCAAGTGCGCTTAACTCAATCGAACAACTCGGAAAAGGTACTGTGGATGCTTGCTGCCGCATCCTCAACGAGAGAGTTTGCGAGACCAGCGACCGATGTATACCCTTGAGAACAAGTGATTCCG
>SDVV010043540.1:0-10241 GCA_016164225.1 Gammarus roeselii
AGAGACATGAATGTGGGGGTGGCGAGAGTGCGTGCAATGAACAGGCGTGTGTGGAGAATGGTTGTGAATGGTTGATTTTGACGCAGCTCTGATGTGCTTTCTCGCCCTTGGTATTCCGTTGTCGGGATGGTCGTAGGTGGGGGGGGGGGCATTATAACGCGGCGGGGGTAAGCCAGTGAAAACTGCCGGACCCTGCTGCTGACGACAGATCCGCGGACTGCACTCGTGACCCTGAGTGTTTGTTGCGGGTGTACCGGCCGGACCCTTTAGCATAAAAGGGCTAAGTTGTGTGAGTGTGAGCGTGTGAGGTGCGCTTTACCGTCGGCCACCCCCCTTCCTGGGGGATGCGGCGTAGTGTCTGTATCTGTATCAATTGACTGGTCCTCGGACCTAGTTGATGGCTACGTTCGGCCAATTGACATGCATTTTTTAGATTGTTTTCATCTCTTGGACTTCTGCAGTGGGTTATGGAGCCCAGACTCTAACTGTCTGACAATATTCCGGATTTGGTTTTTACATTTGAGGAGGATCGTGTTGGTTAGGTGTCTGTGCTGCCGCTTCTGCCTAGCTGTCAGCATTCTCCCATTATCTTTGAATATATATATCTTCAGTGGGGAGGAGCCGGAGAGTGGGGTTGAGGGGGAGAGGCGTTCTTGGCCCAGGGGGAAATACGCCAAAATTTCGGAGGCCCTGTCTCTGGTTGATTGGGGTTTAGAATTGAGCTAGTCTTCGGTGTCTGGAGATTTTTTGTTTTTTGCTGTCAATCTTGATATATGTTGAACTGAATAGGACCTCCATAAATTTTTCCATCGAGTCCCAAAAGAAGTACGAGTTCAAGTTACTGAACTGACCTGATAACCGTAAGCTGTTTAATGCTTATGTCAGGAAAAAGAATATTGGTCGCCCAGCTGTTGGCCCCTTCCGATTGCCAAATGGTGAGATAATTCAGGATCCGAGCGTGATGTGCGAAATGTTTGCCGATTTTTTTCTGGAGTTTTCGTAGGTTCAACTCCTACACACCCAGCCCCTTTCCAATCTTTTGATGAAAGTCTGTCCGATGTGGACTTCTCTAGACTGGGGGTCCAGCATGTGCACAGAGTATCTCATTCTGGCGAATCGACAACTTTCCATGAGCTTCTTTGTAATGGCACATTGTTCACTTGACGTAGGTTGTCAACACCCAATTGCGATTGAATGACATCAAACACACACGGTTACCAGTGTGTCTTCGCAGCCATGTTCGTTTTCAGGGTGTCCTTATTTACGCTAAATTCGCGCTCTACAGAAGCCTGACCATGTGACAAAATGAGCAGCCTTTCAACTAAACCCCCCAATTTTTCAAAGTCATTCTTTCTTTTGAAGATGTTTGGAAAAAATTGGTGTAAAAGTACACTCTTTCTGACATCATTACTCTCAAAGTCTTCTCTGTGTTCTTTCTGAACATACCGCACGAAACGCCTGTGTTCGGCAATGAGATCATCACATTCTTCAGCTTTAACAACTTTGCAGTTCGTCATTATTGTTACAAGATTAAGATTCGTGAACATTGTCTTCAGCTTTGTTTGATTTTTCTTCACTTCTAGGATTCAAACAATCAATACTTCGAACCAGAGAAAACTTCAAAAGGGATCGTTCAAACATCTTTTCTGAAGTTTTCAGGTACAACTCCTTTGCCTGAACTTTGAATTCTAGCTTCTTAGCATCACTTACACCAGATTTTTGCAATACACTTGATGATGCAAACCCAACATCAACATTTTTGACACTTTTTGTGAGCGTCACTTAGCAAATCTAGCTCAAAGAGTGAAGAGTGAGGATATGATTCATGAACAGTTCTCCGGACAAAATTCTCCATCACCTTACGGAGGAGCTCTCCTAGTTCTGCCTCCGAAAATTGTACTACCATAGGGTGATCTGTCTGAAACGTTTTCAAGAATGAGTGGAGGTATTTGGCAGTTCTTATTAAGACATTCAACTTTGCAAGAGCCAGTGGATCATCAACAGCACACGCAACAGTTTTGTAGGATGCAGACTTAGGTATCTTAGATTTCGGTCCCGAGGAGACTGCTTTGACCTAATTAGAAATGTCACTCCAAATGCTGACCGCTCTTTCATTAAGAGCAATATCTTCCGCCCATCGAGTGGAGCAAAACTGTAGTGGGAACATTTCTGATGCCGTAATTGATGTGTACTCTGCACGCCTCGCCGGAGAGTCGGAAAACAGATACCACAACGACCTCAGTAACTTGTCAGTGTTCCAACCAGTCACTTCTGATCCCGTCTTAAATCCACCATGTACCACATGCAGCCCACAACATCCAATATCAAGAAGGTTGGGAGCCTCTGGATGCGTCTGTTTTCGATCTTCAACATAATTATTGTAGAAATTTTGTTGACATTAGGGCCGTCCATGGAGACTTGCATCATATTTTTTACATCTAGGTGGTCGGTAGCCTTCTTGAAGCACTGCAGAAGATCCTTGGCAGTACAATGGAACAAAAACTCAGATATGAGATAACGGGTTGATACACATTGCTTATCCACATCCCAGAAGCGGACATGTATGTCCATTTGTTCATTCCTAGTGGTTCAGTTGAACGATTCGTCTAAGAGGATGACAATGTGGGAGACCAACTTGAGTGCATCAATCAATTCATTTGCATAGTATGGGGCTGGACCAAAAGCAACGAGATAAGAAAGCTCGGCACTTCCCCAGGAAAAATTTGCTGCTATTTGAGTCAGGAAACATGTCTTTGAATTGTTGGCCTACAGTTTGGCTTGAATTATATGAATGATGAGCAACAACATTATGTATCACCCATAAAATTTCGGCCTCCATAACATTCTCATCAATTACAAAACTGGTAACAGATCCAGGTAGTGAGGAAGTAGTAGATGCAGAAAAACTTGATGATGTTTCAGTTACAGAGGTTATAGACGTTGAAGTTAACACTGCAGAGGACAAAGCGACAGTTAACACTGCTGTGGACGAGGATGAAGGTGCCGATTCTGTCGTTCTAGATGAAAACCAACCTCTAATCGATGGAGATGAAACTGCAAGTTGAGTGAATGAATGTGTGCACGTGAGTTAGTGTTAATGAGTGTGCGCGCGAGTGAGTGAGTGTGTGCGCGCGAGTGAGTGTGCGCGTGCGCGAGTGAGTGAATGAGCGTATAATTAAGAAGAGGTAGAGGAGAGATAGTGAAAAGTTACGTGTAGAGGAGTCAAGAGGGAAATAATGTGTTGACCCCCGTGCGACCCTCAAGCCTGTCAGTTGCCTGGGAGGGGAGAGGGAAGAGGGGGATGGGCTAGCTACAAGAAATTGTTTTACAAAATTTTGGCTGTAACCATCATTTCATATTCAATACAATAAATTTTGGGTGACTGACGTTTAATTAGTCATAAAAAATCAGCCTTTGCTACGTGTTGTCATGGCCACAACAGAGCAGTTGCATGATAAGGTTAGATTAAGGTGTCAAAGTCCACCGGAGCTTCCTACGCGAGTCTCTGCCAGCTTCCTCGCAGGGCAGCAGTTGCAAGTAATACGGGTTATATCATGCCCTAATCATTTGGAATACAGTTGTATCTAGAAAAGTAAACATAATTTTTTGTTTAGCCGCACATCCAATTGTTTCCATGTAAAAAATGTGTAACAAAGAAACCAGCCTAGCGACGTCGGGAATCCGTCACCTGCCTGCAGATCATCGGCTTCATCCAAAAGTGCCTTCCAACATACAACAGCTTTACTGATGATGCGAGCTTCTAGACCTTCACGGGAAGCTGATGCACACTCAGTCCCACATTTAATATTGGTACAGCTATCATGACAACGAGGCCATTTTGTCCCCCCAGAGATAGCTGGTAATAGCTTTGTGGACTCATTTCGGTCGCAGGGCATTCAACAGGACTCACGTCTTAACAGCAGGAACAGCAGCCTTGGAGTCCGGTGCTGCGTTGGCTAATTCCGGAGCTTTGTCGTCAGAGGGCGCCACAGGCTCCTCAGGAGGGGTGTCGCCGGGCAGGGGGCCGCTGCACACCGAGTTGAGGGGCAGGCGGCGTAGCTCTGAGGTGTTGTACCTGTGGCCAGGGAGGGGACAAAAACGGATGGATGGCAGACAGCTCAGCTAACTGGAACTGTGCCTAACTGCTCGCGGCTGAACACCCGTGAGCACGTAGTCACATTTACTGACTCATGTTCCTTCAGTGACAATAGTTGCCGCTAACTTTGTGGTGTGACAGCTATAATTACCATCATAGGACAACCAAAGGACTTTCTACCAATTTAAGTATGAAAAAAGCAACTAAAATCAATGCCGAGATAATACATCTATTAAAGATTGGAGATAGTCGACTGCGCGGAGTTCTGGTGTTTGCTTATTTTAGCAATATATTAGGTTAAATTAGAGGACCATGGCTTTCTAGTGCACTGGAGTTCATAAAAATGTGGCAATAATGCAAGTTTAATTAGAAGTATATAATTATAAAAAACTGTTGAACTTTTGAGATGTGCGGGAACGTATTCAACTTGAACTTTTATTTTGCTAGTTCCATTGTTTATTTGATCAATGCAGTGAATCTGTAAAATTCAAACATTAGAAAGCCACTGATCAAATCCAAAATTAATGAATAGTTCACTATATCTTGCGGGCCAAAGCTGACCTCTTGTACTGGTCGGTGTACTGGCCGGGCAGCACCGCAACAGGGTAGTGGCCCACTCTAGTCAGGGAGGGTGGCAGCTTCTTGCCAAGGCCCAACGGCATGTGCAGCGTAAACGACTGCAGGTCGAACGAGTATCTGCGGTCAGTAGAAAAAGCCTAGCAGATGCAGACAGGCAGTTCGGCTCTTTATTAAAGCCAATTGAAAGGAGTGGCCGTACAATATGGACACTAACCACCAATTTTCCCGATCCTGAATAACTGAGCGTCAATACCCTGCTTAATAATTAATTAAATTAAAATTGAACTTGTCTCTGTCCATACACTATATAGACGCTCTACATCAAACACATTCCAAGCAAACCCTCTTTGATACCCAACACGTTCATCGTGAAAATCCCAGTCCATAATTGCTTTTTGAATGAATAATTTACGAGGTGATCAAATTGCTTCAAGACAACACAACTTGCGACTTCCCTGTCAAGCATATATGTAGCTGCTCTATAGCTACCGCTATTTCCAACTCACTTCTCTCTAAAATTGTTGTTTGCCCCATCACTTTTCTCTGCCTCCCCTACTCTTTGCTCTCCTCCCACCTGCGTTCCTCCTTTTTCTCTCGGTTGAGCGCGGCGTTGTATCGTGCTGCCTCCTCCGCCGCCCTCCGCCCGTACTCCTGCAGCTTGGACTTATCGATGTCAGCCACCTGGTACTCCACTAAAGCGACACAATAGGGTCAGAACACATATGATCAGGTCAACTCTCTGACGGCTACCTGGTAGCTACTTCACTGAGGAGACACGATGAGGTCAGAACATATGCTCAGGTCAACTCTCTGACAGCCACCTTGTACTCCTCTGAGGAGACACGAAGAGGTCAGATCACATATGTTCAGGTCAAGTAACTCTGACTGCCACATGGTACTCCATTAAGTGGACGGGATGGGGTCAGATTACAGTTGCTTGGGTCAACTAACTCTCTGACGGCCCCTGTTATGCAGGCAGCCTCAGAAGATTTTTTATTCATAAGCTCAAATGTATGGCAGAACAATAATTAATTCATATTTTTGTGAACTGGATTCAATCAAAATTCATCTCATCGCCCACGTCTGTGCCTCACCCTTGCCGCGTTCCTTAAGCTGGCGATCGCGTCGCTCCGCCATGATGTGCGTCAGCTCCTCGAACTTGGTGGGGAAGTCAGCAAAGAGGACGTCCATAACATCCTCGCTCCTCACGGCCATCAGACCTGGAGGGGGCACGACAGCAGTGACGAGGCTGATCCGCTGGTCACCAGTACTCCCAGGATGGGCCTTAAGGAAAGCTGTATTTTTGCGATTCAAATTTTTTGCGAGTTGAAGGCTAGAACAGTGGTGAGAATAAATGGTAAGAGATTGGTTGAACGGAGGTAAGTGGATGATGGAGATTGGTGAAAGCTGAGGTGAGTGGGTATAGGCAAGGAAAAATCAAAGTTTGGGTGGATGGATGACAAAAGGCAGGCTTTAGGTAATAGAAACATCAGTGTGGAGGCAGTAAGAGAGAGTTCTATGGATAAGAATTAGTGGAGAATGGCAGTGAATGGGTGAGCTTTGACACGGCCCTGATGCGCTTTCCAGCTTTTTGCTCTTTATTGAGAAACGGGATGATCGTGGGTGTAGGAGGGCCTGGCAATTAGGACGCAGCTGCGGTAAACCAGTAAAAGCTGTCGGGCCCTGCTGCTGACACTGATCTCGGACCTCACTCCTGACCCAAAGTAAGTTGCGGAATCCTTGCCAAACCCTTTGGCACTGAAGGGCTAAGTTTTTGGTATGTTTTTGAGAGCATGAAAGGAGTGTGAGGCGCTTCTTACCAGCAGTTACGCCACTTCTGGGATATTCGACCCTGTGTCTGTACATGTTTATATTTGTAACAAGGTTACTCCGCATTCAATATTTACGGTAGAGATTGCATTCAGACCAGAAATAATATAGCTGGATTGAGTGTTCAACCTGATGGACTAGATTCGATTAAAGGGGGCCCATCTCTACCCGAGTTCCGGTATAAGGATCAGTGAGCTCCCTTGTGGGGCGCAAAGTACATTGATTCTAGTAGGCTTGCACCCCCTCCATGAGTGGTAAGTCACTTAATTACAATTTTGATTTTTTTTCTTCTTTACTCACTTTTATTCTCTAATAACACAAATGAAATATTCAAGCGTAGCTCTTCAAGTAGGTCTTTGCTCACTGCATTGATCATAGTACTCAAGTACGTTGTGGATGCCGATAGTTTTACCAGAAGAGATTAGTATTTTTTGGTAGGAGGGGTAAGTGAGTAAGATTTGTTTAGTTAGAGGGGGATATAGAAGAAAACTTGTCAAGCTTTCGCATGAGCAGTGCACTCCATTAGTAGCTTAAGTGCTTCATGTTTATTGCTGCTTGGTGGCACCGATGACATTGTGGCACCGATGACATTGTGGCCCAAAGGGTCCCTTGTCTGAATCCATTATATGGTTGTGAGTTGACTAAATAGAGTTTTAGGTGCTCACGCGTGCGACGAATATTTGTTTTTTCCACTCGTATTACTCAAGTTTCCCATTTTTCAACTGAGGCCTTGACTGGAAGCAGTTTCTGTTTGCTTTGTAGCCCCATTTTGTTTCAATGGTATGTCAGTTGCACATTGATGATGTAAAACAAATCTCAATAATATTGTACGGTGAGAAATTGTTCTCTGTGTGTGGAAGCTTGCATGACCCAGGATCTAGCAGAATTTGACCAATTGGCCAGCCTCAGACATTGTAAACAGGTCGTTCTGTATTATATGTAGAGTGGGGTATGTATAATGCAGAGTTTTAAGCTGAGATAGCGTATAAGTCAACATTTTTGGGATATGATCAATTCTGGTAATTAAAATTGCATATTTGAGTGTGAGTAACTCTGCAGTATGGGAGGATAGCCAAACGTGAGGTTGCTCAGCACGGTGCAGCACCTCACACTCGGGGTAGAGTTTTGGAGCCGTCAGTGTGTGTTTGGTGAAAAATCGGGATATTGCTCCTCAAGCGGTCTCAAAAATTTTGAGCGGTAGTTATTGGGTGTAGTAGTTGCTTTAGGGTATATTTGTAAGCTTTAGTTGACTGATACATCCAAGTAGGCGGACTGATTCAGAGAATTTGGTGAAGATGGCCTTGCAGGTGATGTCTGATCAGAGTGTCAAGGCTTTCTAGTGCACTGGAGTCAATGTCCTTCTGGCACCGAACGCCAAACCAGCAGCCAGCGCTGCATCAAGTCATCGACAAATCATCCTCAGTCTCTACTGTTTATTGGGATATAGGGAGAAGCCACAAATGTGTCCTACTCAAAGTGAGCAAAGAATACGGTAGTCCTTCGGGATGGCGGAGTTTATACAGAAAGAATGCTTCAACTTACCTTCCACGTCCATCAGCTGTGTCCCCCCCACCCAGAAGGGGTGTTTAGCATTAAGGTCACCAACAAGAAGGTAGGGCGCAGGAAGTTGACCAAACAGGTTAGAAAGAAGTGCTCATGAAATTATTTCATTTGGGGAAATATATAGGTTACAAATAGTAACGGGGCGTTTGAGGCCCACTCTGTGGGCCTGAGCTTGCAGAGCTGTTTGTAAACGGAATGAAGTGCATGTGATTGCTTGATTTACAATTGTAGCCAGGCCAGTGCCCGGTCGAGCATCGGCAGTGGGCGAGGTGAAGTGGGCTTTATACCCACTGTGAAAAAAAATGGTTTGTACAGCGCCAGGAGAGTTTCCTGGAGATAAACTACCATTGGATTATAGGTTTGGGTTAATTTCAATAGTTCAGCATAGTTAGCACGGTATCCTCTGATGTTCCACTGAAGGACGAGGGTATCAGACATTAAGGTTTAGGTTAGAGAAATTCTAGGTCTAGGCTTGAGTTGATAAGGTCTAATTATATATCGCTTTTGTAGACTATGTCACTCACGACCTGTCGGCCGCGCTCGACGAGTATCGCTGGAGCTTCTCTTTTGGCTACGAGTCAACAAAGGATCACTTCCGTTTGGATAATCGTCCAATCGGAGCCAGTGCGCTTAGCGCTGGTAAGCGGCAAGCGAGTTTCTCAGACCTGAGGCGATGATGAGGTAGGACGGGTATCACACAATACTGATACTGTGTTTGGCGCATTTCCCTTAGGATTATAATCCGGAGCGGCTAAGCGAGGCAGAGGGGCATTTTGTGCCCTCATAAAGGCACCAGAATGACATCTGAGTTGAGCAGTAATCTGGCTAGGCTGTGCGATTACCACGGGGAATCTTGGTTGGGCTTTCAGTAAGGCGAGTTTAAACGCTGGTGACGGATCTCGAGTTTTCGTTTTGTGTGGCTGGTGAGGAGCGCGTTGAGGTGGCAGCGTTTCTATATGTGGTGCTGCCTGCAATGAAGGCAGGTCGTCGTCCAGATTCAGGTCTGGGACTCCCATTGCACGTCGATCAGCAAGTGATGGACGAGAAGAGGTGGGAGTGAGGGAAGGTATCTCCAACGGAATTTCCGAGTTTCCGAACAGTGCAAATGACTGTTGTCGTGGGCTTCCTCGATTTCGAGGAGGATGAAGGGCATCGCGTTGTAGGTTAAAAGGAACCCTGGTTACAGGTGTTCCCGCTGTCACTGCAGCAAAGCTAGCAAGCGGGCGGATAAATTTGGCGGTTACTTGTCTCTTGGCTTCGGGGTAGGAAAGGCGTTCACTAGCTTGAACAGCGAGTATCTCCTTGTCAAGTCTGTAATAGAAGCATCCGTGTGATGACGCAGGATGGTCCTCTGAACAGTTGACGCACTCAGCAGGTCGGTCACAATTGTGGCCATGTGCGTCTTTACCACAGCGGAAGCATGTACTTTTTATGTTCCTCAATCGGCAGGCATCACTTCCATGACCAAACTTCTGGCAGTTGTAGCAGCGTCTGGGATTAGGGATGTATTCTCGGAACGAGCACTGAGTCCAGCCGATGTGGACATCAGAAGGCAGAGAACAGAGCTTGAATGTGAGAATGTAGACGCCAGTGTACTCCTCGACTCCGCTTCGGCGTCGTTTCACTCAGTATATCTTGGTGACTTGCTAATCCGCGAGTTCAGTAAGGATATCGTCGTCAGAGTGGTTTGGTCTGTTTTTATAATATATAGTTCCTTGTATCGTGTTGAGAGTATGGTGCTCATCAACTTTTACAGGTATATTATTTAGTTGTTTTAGGTTTTGAATGTTCCCACCTTGCTTATGATCTTTCACCTCTACCAGGAGAGAGCCATTCTTAAGCTCATTGATGCGCTTCGGGGGTCCCCCCAGTGCAGCGCGGAGTTGTCGATTAGCTTGAATAGTGTTTGTATCGGACAGGTTCTCTCCTGAAATCGCCTTGACGGTGAAGAACTTAGTGTAGTTTTTATTTTTAAAAAGATTTTCAAGTATTTTCTGATTTTCAACGTATCGTTCATGGGGTCTTACACGATTGCGGCGGCTTCTCCCGGGCTTTCGTCCGGAAGCAGCAAGTGCCGCACTCGCGTTACGGTCGTGTGTCTTGTTTCCAAAGTCCACCCCACCAGAAGTGGGGGAAGGCTGCTGTTGACTAATCATCTCTCCATCAGGCAGCC
>SDVV010043541.1:0-10241 GCA_016164225.1 Gammarus roeselii
CAGGGGGTCGCATGCATGCAACACTGACCGGGTTTGAGGCTGGCCACGAGATACAAGTGGATGCAAAGGCAGTGGCGAGGAACGCATGCTTTGTGGATCCTGTCAGGGGGTCGCATGCATGCAACACTGACCGGGTTTGAGGCTGGCCACGAGATACAAGTGGCTGCAAAGGCAGTGGCGAGGAACGCATGCTTTGTGGATCCTGTCAGGGGGTCGCATGCATGCAACACTGACCGGGTTTGAGGCTGGCCACGAGATACAAGTGGATGCAAAGGCAGTGGCGAGGAACGCATGCTTTGTGGTTGTCTGATCAACATATAAACTCATAGCACGCGCCAAGTGACAAAGTTGTCAAAGAATGGTTTAATCATAGAGACCAACACCCGTGGAGTTATACTCTCGGTGAAACTCCCAAATACTCTATAGAACAAACACTGGAGGCGATTTCTCTTTCTTTACCTGAAGGGGGATTTGTGTTAGAGGTTTTTGTGACGTCTCCAGACTGCACTGGTTGGCGGAATACTGATCAATCTCTAGTAAAGAAGAGGTATGCTGTCAGACCTCTATCTCAGTTTGTGCGTATTAATGGATGCTGGTAAACAGTAGACTGGTGTAACTTATGCTTTAATGACATCAACGCCCAATACATTAGATTGTTAGTCACGCAGTGGTCGAAAAACAGAGGCATCAATTTCATTTGACACAGCCGAGTCGAGTTTAGTACATCTCATCTGTTCTGTGGCATGGACATAACACATGTCAGTAAGTTTGTGACTTCTATTTGTCTGAATCCTTGCCCGGTCTAATAGGGCGCAAATATGTAGGCGCGAGTTGTTCCATCGCCACCCAAGCGCGGCCTTCTGCACGACCTAGCCCCATAACAGGAACAGGTAGCATAGCAGTCAGCTACCTTGACTGCCACCGTATTCTGGTTTGTGGTCTCGCATTCTCCGGCCCCCGCCCCTAAGCGGCTCGCCGGGCGGGGATGAATCGCCTCAGAGCTTCATTCACCAGGACGCGCCCTCACAGCAGACGGAAACGTCTTCGGGAAGGGGGCGGAGGAGGTTACAACAACTGAAGTGACGAGTGGCTTCAGGAGGTGAGGGTCTACTGCCAAAGCTATGCCTGGATTCAGAAGTAGAGGAGCACCAATGCATGCTAATACTTAGGACTGGTTTCAAAAGCAAGGGAATACTACTGCAAATGGTTGGAGCGGCTTCAGAAGTGAAGGATATTACTCTTGAAGTAACAAGAGGCTTCAGTAATTCGTGATACTTGAACAAAAGTAGGACATGGCTTCAGAAGGATACAACAGCCAGTTACGAGCATCGGAAGGCTGCAGATAATTCGTTTTTCGATAAAGTAAGCAGACAAATGAAGCTAGGAAGTCGCGGGTGGAGATAAGAGGGTACTGGTAAAACGTACTTCACGAGATCCCAGCTGAGCTTCATCAAACCAACTCGTCTTTGCTGAGAAAACGTAGGAGAGGAAGTCATTTCTGAGACGCAACTGAGGAGTGACTAGAAAAGACTTGACCATGGAACTAACAGTTTGGTCTTCTTTACGAAAAGCGGCCACCGAGAGCTTGTCAGAAATCAATTGAATAGTTGAAGAAACATTTCTGACATGGACAAAATTTTCAGCAGTTTCACGCAAAGCAGTCGACTTCCTGCCATGAATCTTGGAAAACAAGTTGAACCAATTCAAATGATCAACTAATTGACATTTAACAATACCACGATTGTGACAAAGAAACTTACGAGACGTCATAAGATATCCGTATATATTTATTCAAAATAATACGATGCTTGTGATTGCGGATAATCTTTCAGGTGCGTAGGCCAAACGATGCCACGTTCGAGCTGACGGTGACCTTGTTTAGGTCTAGTCAGACTCAAGTAGGCTTCATCAACAGGTTTCTCAGCTCGGCCGCGAGGGAATAAGAAAACGAACAAAAACGATGAGGCTTGACATGCAGCACGGGAAAAACTACAGAAAGAAACGAGCACAGACAAAGCCTCAGGAAAGGAGCCAAAGGATGAAATGGGAAGGTCAGAAGAAAGATGACAAGCTGATGTGAGGCTGACCTAGTGTAAGGTGAATAGGAAGTAGTAGCTAGTCAACGCACAATGAGGTAACACGGGGATTTGATTCTAATACTCGGATCACGAACAAGATTACGCATTTTTAATAGATATTAAGACTGTACAACGAAGGATGCGGTAACACAACTTTACATGAAATGACTGCTATGCTCTTCACGTAAGCAAGCAACTTGAAGCGTCGCAATGTACTTGGTGTACGTGCTAAATGAACGGAAATTAACGTATGATTTCAGTTCGCTCGTACGTGAAAGTACATTTTGAATCACCGTAAAAGAAGCTACTTACGGATTTGGAGTTGCAGCAGCGTTGGCCAGCAGGAGTGTGTGGTGTGGACTGGTGCCCAACATGTTGTGGGAGAACAAGGCAGGGTTGGTGACCATCGAATCGTTCACTTCGGCGTCGTCTTTCAGAGGACGAGAAAAGAAGGCGTCACTTGTAACGGATGCAGATATGACGTTTGTGGCAGGAATGGAGCCGATTCTGCTTTTCTGGTTACCGCGCAGAGTTATCGGCGTTTCTGTAGATAGGCTTGTAAACTTGCTCAGGAGCCACTTTTTTGTAGATTCATCAATACTGAAGGACGCCTTTTGAGGAGCAGAAGAGCTAGTAATGCTGCAATCACCGACACTGTTCTGGACAAGGGATGCCGAATTACACGATTCACCCCGAGCAAATTCAGCAGACTCAGTTGAGAGAAGTGGAAGAGGAGGACTAGTAGGAACCAGAGATGGAGATGGGGAAGATTCTGGGGAGCAGGATCGGTGTCTAGGGATGCTCTCCGGAAACCCGAGACCTGTTGAGTTGAAGGAAGACGTGACTGAGGTGTTGACGGAGGGTTTTGAGGATTTCGTGCTTGGTGTTGGAGGTGAAACCTTGGTGAGGCTTCGAGATTCAGCTGTAGATGTGAGCGGGGAAGGAAACTTGGGTACGCAGAGGATGGTGGTCGGTGTTGGGGAGGAGACGGGACTGGGGCTGCGGGCCGCCACTGCAAAGAGAAAAAGAAGAGACTTAGTTGTTGGATAATGAAGTGAGGGGAACTGAATCTCAACTACTCATAAATCCTGATATTATAGCTGGCCGAAAAAATAGATTAAAGAGTACTCAAAACTAAGGTACGTGTAATGACATATCTACAGCTGTTTCTGCTGTTTAAACACGATTGATATCAATACCCTTTTGAATATCTTCAGTAGTTGAATAATAGTTCGAGGACACATGCATTACTGCTATTTTCCATCGGCTGAATTAATTTAGGGAATGACTATCTCCATAATTCCCAGCAGTCCAACAATATTCCAAGAAGAGCTATGATTTCCATAATTCCCTGTAGTCCAACAAGATTCCAATCAGAGCTATGATCTCCATAATTCCCTGTAGTCCAACAAGATTCCAAGCAGAGCTATGATCTCCATAACTCCCTGTAGTCCAACAAGATTCCAATCAGCGCTATGATCTCCATAATTCCTTGTAGTCCAACAAGATTCCAAGCAGAGCTATGATCTCCATAATTTCCTGTAGTCCAACAAGATTCCAATCAGAGCTATGATCTCCATAATTCCCAGTAGTCGCACAAGTTTCCAAGCAGAGCTATGACTATCTCCATAATTCCCACCAGTCCAACAAGATTCCAAGCACAGCTTTGCAACGTTCAATAGAATGGGAGTTTGATAAAGAAAGATATTAACTGACGTTCACATCAGTGCTGCCCCGGTTCTCAAATATGTCGAGCAAGTCATAAAACTGCATGCCCCTAGCAACGCTGTTCTGAGGTGGGAGATCACCCCCGCATCTCCCACCTCGCGTTCGCACGGACGAAAACTGTTCAACAATGAGCGCGCGACCGATCAAGCTGGGAAGGTTTGCCATACAACGCTGCCAACGTATTGATGGTAACTGTACCGTGCATGTACTACAATACTCTCTACAGACAAGAAAAAGGGAGGCTTTCAGCTACCAAGATGGAGCAAGCTCATAGACGAAAGTTAGAGACATCGCTGGAGGGAGTGTTTGGAGTGTTGAGGGTGAGGGCTACAAGTCCTTGCCTAAATGAGTTTTTCTAAACATTTGACTGGAACACAAAAAAATACGGTCCAAGTCCAGCTGCGCTGTTATCTTTTTTGCGAGGATGTATGCCTAAAATTTACTATCAAAATGCAGGCACAATTACTATCCAATTACCGAAACTGGTTTCAGGGTCGAGAAGAGAGGGCAACCCGAAACAGACAAGTACGTTGCCACTGAGAACATGCTTCGATAGTGCCTTATTTATCAAGACAGTATTGATTTGACCGCAGCCAAATCAATCGTTCAATGACTTTCTGAAGAGTAACGAGATACGCCTCCCTGCGCGGCCAGATACATCAAGGCGGCACAGAGGTCTGCAGTGAGAAGCATTTGACCTAGCGCAGAATCTGGTAGCTCTCTGAGGCTTCTGCCAAGTGCATGGTATGATGTGATGGTATTTTAGTAATGCAAATTTCCCATCGTTGATCCGTTGCGATCAGGCAGCTGGAAGCGGATATATGGACGATGAAGAACGTGACACAGCCGCTGAACCAACTAGTCCCGGAAGGAAGCTCGCCTACCCCCGTGGCAGTGGACCAGATACCGTTACGGGGCAGATAGCTATATAGGGAGGTGATTAGCAAAACAACGATATTGATCAAGGTCCTACCAAAGACAGTGGCACGGAGGAGGAAAAAAGCCCCATGGTCTCGAGTAGAAGACCAACCATCGTAACATTGTGTTGTCCTTAGCAAGTAGTATCTAACTCGGTGCATGGTCTTGAGCGGTCGAGCGACAAGCCCACTTAAGGTGAGCCTTCAGAAACACTAGGCACGAAGTCCAGAATATACAGAGACGAAGGGAGGAGAAAAAGAGCAAGGTCTAGCGGCGCAAATGTCAAGAGTGGGAGCGAGGGTCCTCCCTGCTAGTTTGAGGAAGTGCGCGCGTGGTATACTTTGTCCGCAAGGGGCGCTGCCCTCAGTAGCCTTGCAGGGCCACCAGTCGCCAACCACCGCGGAAGAGCTGCTAAGGTTTCAGGGCGTACACCTTGTGAGTGAGTGGAGTATAGTGTTTGCGTACAGGATTGTTCACGCAGGCAGCACTGTGTGTTGCTTTTTACTAATTTGATATTATCCCATCAATGGAACCGACCGTCGAATAGTTGGTACAACCAGACCCAATAACCGTGACGTCGAACACTCGGTATAATCAAACCCGATAACCGTCATTCCAGGCGATCTCCACGACCAATCATGGATCTTTGTGTGCGTCATTCCAGGGGATCTCCACGACCAACCATTTATCTTAGTGTGTGTCATTCCAGGCCATCTCTACGACCAACCACGGATCTTTGTGTGCGTCATTCCAAGCAATCTCCACGACCAACCATGGATCTTAGTGCGTGTCATTCCAGGCGATCTTAACGACCAACCATGGATCTTTGAGTGCGTCATTCCAGGCGATCACCACGACCAACCATGGATCTTAGTGTGCGTCACCGCCATGAACGCGAGTACAGACGCGTGGCAACTGCTAAGCAGAATTGATCAAGCGGCGGTAACTGTACACAGGAGATAGTGTTAGTCGTCAACAACAAGGCTCTTGCTGCGCAGGATGCGCTGCTGATCTGACGACAAACTGGGGAAGTGATTCTGGAGTGGTGGGTGCGTCGAGAAGGAGTTTTGAAAAATAAAACGGGGAGTTAGCGTAGATTATTAGCATAAATAACAATAGATGTAGAGTTGTTAGCAAAAAAATACACATCCTGGAGTGACGTGAATTACGTACACCTGATCAACATATCATATGAGCTAGCTGTGGCACATACACATCCTGGAGTGACGTGAATTACGTACGCCTGATCAACATATCATATGAGCTAGCTGTGGCACTGTGGAAAGCCGCTGCACGGGACTCATATGAGCTAGCTGTGGCACTGTGGAAAGCTGCTGCACGGGACGTTTGATTGTGGATTGCTAATGCAAACACTTTTATGATCCATAGCTCGTGCGTAATAAGAAAGTACAGCTTCAAGTGTTTATCATGCAAAAGTCATTGATGCATAAATAAGACTAGCGCAGTAGCAAAACTCTACCGCAGTACCGAGACTGTACCGCAGTACCGAGACTGTACCGCAGTACCGAGACTGTACCGCAGTAGCAAATAGTGCTTGTACTGACGCGAGCGAGAAACTCATGCATGTCTGGGAAACTACCATAACCAAAGTCACTTGAGTTTGTTTACCCTGTGTTTTAGTTCTTCCATTGTGACAAGCTATGGAGGAGGTAGCGCATCTCTACTTGCTCCCAAATGTGTGCCGTTTCGTAGCCGTAGAGTAGAAGTCACTGCAGAGAGGTATGAGTGCCCTTTACGTGAGCCAGGAATTTAATAGAGCACCACCTCGTTACTGCTGCACTAGGCATACGCTTCAAGGTAGAAGGTGTGTCTGGCTGTAGCAGACACTTGCCCTTACTTTAAATAATTTTTTTCTTCCCCTGAATTGGAACCTTTAGGTTACCTACGTAGATAAGAAGCCGAATGCCAGAGGCAACGAAGGTCAACCGCGGGGGTAAAAACTAGTTCAGAACATTGGCCGACCACTGGTGGTGGCACTAGGGTGCCGAAATGAGAGCGACTGGTAGTTCATGTACCACCTCAACAAGGAGCGACTGGTCGTTGCGGTACCGGCTCAACAAGGTAAGTGGAGCTGCTTGTCTATAAGTTTGGACTACGCTTGGCGGTTTCAAATTGTGATCTCAAAAACAGTCCAAAAAAAACACCTAATTGTTAAAGTTTGCACAAAAAAACGCCTAAGAACCCGGAAGTTCAACTTTGTAAACATTCCCTTCAAACGTGTAGACATTCTCGCAAATATAATAAGAAAGAGTTTACATGTTTGAAGAGCGTTATCGAGCAGCGGCGTTCAGTTGGGAGGTTGCACGGCAAGAACCTACGTGTTAGAGGGCCCACACCTGGAGCCTTATTCTTGAGCATGCAGGGTGCAGCAATGAGGTCAGACGGACCCCAGCCGACAGGGTGGGTCGGTTCCTTTTGCAGGTGGGCCCCTAATAAACAACAAGCCAGGGTGTCAACTGCGGAAAAACCTCGACGACGAGAAGGACAAACAATGAGTCGATAAAATGATACTCCGACGGGTTATGCCAGTACCTCGCAGCCAACATTTGGCAACCGAAAATACTGCTAGCGGAGTCTGAGGACTGTTGCATGGACAACAACGAGCTGCATACTAGGAAGCAGGTCAGTGCATATTATACAATAAAAGATAAGCATATGTATACTTTTAATATATATTTTATATTATAAAATAATATTGGATTGCAGCTGCACGGCCAGTTTTGACGGGTCACTCACATGTTTGGCGTCTGAGTTAATACTGCAACAATGCAAGTTCTGCCAGGTCCAGATCTCTCTAGGAAAGACTTCCAAGTTGAGCCTCAGCAACGCCGAGTACAAGACAGCTCCTCGCAGCGCCCAGACTTCATTCCTGACGAGGCTGAGCGATGTCGACGGGTTCAACTTTTTCGTTGCGCTTGACCGAAATACTTTTCAACGAACTTCAAACAGGTTAAGAATGGTGGCAGCGCGACTTCCACTTGTCGCTGACTAGGAAGACAACCCGCGTTCAGGGGTGAATGGTTGTTGACATAGCGTGGAACTTGCGCAGGTCTCATTACTAGACACTCCTGAGTGAACCTGCCTCACACTGCATCCAAATAAAAATTGACACCAGCGGGATGAGAAGTACGTTGTTCAGTGGAGTTTCAATATTTGCATGAACGTGCATCAGTGGAGTTTCTATATAACAAGTACGTTGGTTATGGAAATACACTAAAAAAAACACACCTAGTAATTAATTTATAACAGATATTCACATTTCTAACAAATCAAATCCATTTAGTATCACTGTAGAAGAAAGAAAACCACTTAAATCACGTTACAATCACTATTTATTAGAATCAGTTAACTTTTCACCATTGACTTGTTTGTGACAGGTTTCACATAAACTTGACCTATATATCAGTGACGTGACACTCGTTCACTAGACGCCATACAGAAGTAATTCGTAGCAGTGTTGGTGAAGTACATCTGTCGTCACTTGGAAGGGTCGTCGAGGTTGCCCTCCTTACACGGCTGCCTATTACCAACTCCCGACGAGCATCATCATCACCAGCGGGGTGTTCAACACAACAGACACACAAACACCGACGGAGCAACAACGTTGCGGGGCTGCTGCTACCGTGCATGTAGTCTCCTGCTACTACAACCATCACTCGCCCCTACCGAGCACCGACTGACTGAAGGTCAGGCTCGATCCTAACAGGGGCTGTCGTCCTAGCCAACCCTCGACCTACCGACCGACCCACCTACGGACGAACGCACTGATTCCCCATAATGTAGGTAGGTCGGTAGGTATAATGGCTATACTCTGACGGGGCGACTGGATCTCAAGAATTACCTTACAAATCGAGCTCCAAAGTCCAGAGTTTTAGCGAAATGGAATTTCGTCGATCAATAGCGATTGGTAATGATATCAGTAAATCGTTTGTTAGTCAATGGTAAACTACCACGTGGTTTACCTTCACTCAAAATAATATGCTGACCTCATCAGCTGATGTGCACAGTTCTTCTCAAGTTGGCTGATTCTCATTCAGCAACAGCAGTGTATGCGCGTCTAAAAACAGCACATGTTCACAGGGAACACATACACAAACGCGAAACACTAGATGGAAAGCATTTTTCTTCTTACACATATCGTGCACACGAGTAACAAATTTAAATTTCAAAGGATACCTCTTATATCTTTCGACTGTTGAAGGAAGCTCAACTGAAGCCAAATAAAAGGGCAACAGAAACTGTACAAAGCTAAACTGAACTCTTTTCCTTTCAATATCCAAAATAAGGAAGACCGACAATTCATCAACTAACTTGGTATTGTTAATTCACGCTGGATGGTTGTCTTATCAGTTCCTTGTTTCATCCAAACAGCCAACGTTCTCGAAAACGCCGAACCATGGAAACAGGCACTTGACATTAAAAGAGTGAAATATCAAAGATGATGCACTGCGGACTAAAAAAAAAGATGTGTGAGAAAGAAGTTCTCCGTAAGTAAGATGGACACCGTCAATTGGCTTGAGAACTGTGTTTAAAGCATCTGGTTGAAGATATCCTCAGTAGGACATCAGCAATCAAGAAACGATTGACATGATATACGAACAATGATTGAGTAGATCAAAAGATAGACCGGAAAAGACAACATATAACAATAAACTTATTAAATAACCATAAGTTCTTTGGATGTAAGCCAGTGGTTGATGAGGTCTCACCCCAGAGACGCGTTATTACAGACTATGCTGACCCGGCCTGCAGTAGTTCGTAATCTGAACAGGAGGCAGAGCATGGAACATCGTAGTTTGAGGAGAAGGACTGTCGGGCGGACACCCACCTAATGCACGGTCAGACTCTACTCCAAAGAGGAACACAAGCCAGGAAAAACTGGAGTAAAAAGTGGTTTGCAACTGTACATTTGTAGGAGTGAGGCGGCGAGGCAGCGATGCAGCAAGAGGAGAAGAGAAGAATACCAAGGGGCACTTCCTAGTGCCAAGTTACGAGTTGCTTAGCGATGGGCATGGACTGAGTAAGTAGAAATATATTGTAAAATGGTATTTGATATGGACAAATTCTGGTTCAGGCCGCAATGTGGGGCCCGACTCATGTACCGTCACCTCTAAAAGTCGAGCTTCTACGTGGATTTGTTTACCTCTTACCAATTTACCTCACAGGCAAGCTATTGCTTAGTGTTTCACTTCGAAGTATTCTTTGTAACTGAACGGTTCGTTGATAAAGAATTAATCCCAGCAGAAGAATTATTAGACTAAAATTTTTGATAACGGCGCTTGATTCATCAAAATTTGACAACGGTGCTTGACTTATCAAAACTTGATAACGGTGCTTGACTTATCAAAACTTGATAACGGTGCTTGACTTATCAAAACTTGATAACGGTGCTTGACTTATCAAAACTTGATAACGGTGCTTGACTTATCAAAACTTGATAACGGTGCTTGACTTATCAAAACTTGATAACGGTGCTTGACTTATCAAAACTTGATA